>LOJH01014708.1:11088-25728 GCA_001685095.1 Ellobius talpinus
CCTCTTCTGGCCTACAGGCATACACACAGACAGAATATTGTATACATAATAAATGAGTAAATAAATATTTTTAAAAAAGAGAGACTTTCCTCTGGATCAGTCTCCAAGTTTCAAGATGTAACTGCAATGTAACATCAAGCTGGATTAAAAAAAAAGATTTATTTTATGTATATGAGTGCTCTATCTCCATGTATGTCTTTATGCCAGAAGAGGACATCAGATCCTATTACAGATGGTGTAAGCCACCATGTGGTTGCTGGGAATGGAACTCAGGTCCTCTGGAAGAGCAGCCAGTGCTTTTAACCACTGAGCCACCTCTCCAGGCCCCAATTCAGGATAGGTAGGACTATGTAGAGAGACCCTGACTCAAAAAGTAAAATAAGGCAAGATGAAATACAAAAAGATTATTAATACCCCCTTTCAGCTTTGTGACCCAAAGACCAAGCTGATAGGGGAAAAAAATCCCAATTCCAAATTGACCTCAAGCACAGAATATGATTCTGAGAAAAAAAATCAAAGAGTTGCAAAAATGTTTTGAATGATGCATAGCAAACTATATTTTTAAAAGTTGTTTTAAAATGTTCTGAGCCAGGGGTGGGTGCCTTTACTCCCAGCACTCAGAGGACCTCTATGAGTTGGAGGCCGCCTGTATTTCTGTGCGCCACTTGCATGTCTGAGGCCAGAAGAGGGTGTCAGAGACCCTAGAACTGGAGCTACAGACAATTATGATCTGCCATGTTGGTACTAGGAACCGAAACCTGGGTTGAATGCAAGATCAACAAGTACTCTTACCTGGGGAGGCGTTTCTCCAAGCTCTGCAAAATAAAAACACTTCTGACTGAGTGTGGTTGGTTCAGTAGCAGGGTGCTTGACTAGCTTGTGCAAGGCATCCAGAGCACCACACACGTATACAAAGATTACTTTTGTCTGGCAATTTGTGTGAGCTTTTGGGTTTTGAATCTCCTTTCAAGCATGAGGTAGTGTTGAGGTCATTTCTAGCTATCAGCAACTGAACAAAATCTTAGCTAACGTTCAACTTCTCAACCTGAGTGTGGTCTATCTACTGCCACTCACAAGAAACCTAAGAGGTGTATTCTTACCCTTATAATTCTGTACTGCACTGTCATGTCCTCATCCCTGACACAGCTTCTGGTGTCAGCACTTTACAGTTAACAAGGCCCTTACAAAGCAAAACGCTCTTTGTTTGGGTGCCAGTGGTGTCAGTATAGACCAGCAAACTGGGGACAGCAATACAGCTAACTTTATCAAGCAGCTCCAGGGGATCTAATACCCTCTTCTGGACTTCATTTGTACACATACATGTTGCATACACAGACACAAACATCCATGTAAATAAAATCTTGAAACATCTTTGGTATAATCAAATGAAGACAATGAAAAGTTGTATGGCTAGACATTATAAGCAGGAAGCTTCCTTAGCAGGTGACAGAGAAAAAGTGTACGAGGTGGTGTGAAGGAAACGATGCCAATTTCAGTGGAAGCGACCAATTCTCCAGGTGGTCTTCTGAGGGCAAGCACTCTGAAGCGGTGGTGAGCAGGATGGCTCCTCTCCGTGATGCACAGGCTATATGAACTGTTTAAGGGTGGTTTGAAGTGTGAGCACTCAAGGTGACCACCCTTACAAGCTGTCTGATCATGGGCAGGTTAACTTTGTCTCGGCTTCTTGAGTCACGGGCTGGTACGATGGCTCAGCAGGTAAATGTGTTTACTTCCAACCTTGACAACCTGAGCTCAGTTCCTAGAATCGCATAGTGGAAAGAGAACAGACTCCTGCAAGTTGTTCTCTGACTCTTAAAGGCGTTATGAGAAAGGCCATACTTTTCCCAAATAAATAAATAAATAAATTTTAAGGAGGTCCAGCAATGGCTCAGCCACAAAGAGCAATTGTTGCTCATGTAGAAGACCTGGGTTTGATTCCCAGCACCTACACTGCAGGTCATATCATTTGGATCTCCAATTCGAGGAGATCCAACTCCCTCTTCTAAGACTCCCCAGCACCAGGCATGTAGTGCATAGACAAGCATGTGGGCAAAATATGCATATACATAAAATAAAAAATAAAAAAAAACAGAAAAGGGCTGCAATAAATCTCCCAGATGGCTTTATAATACATTAAGTACAAAAGAATCTAGCATAGTAGTTTGCTGGCACTAAAGGCTCAAATATTCCACAAATGAGATCCACATGCAAAGCACTTTAAATTCACGTATCAGGTCCATTCCTGCCTTGGGCCTTGTGGGGAATGTCTATTTTTATTTTGCCAATTGACACAAGTGAGTTACAAATGAACCTGCTATCTAACATCACCTTTTCCTGCTAGCACTTGGGGCTGAACTCGGGGCTTTACATATGTTGAACAAGCACTCTGCCACTGGGCTGGAGCCAAAGCTCCATCTTCTCATTTTAATGATATTTAAATAACCCCCTTTTAAAAATTGGTTTTGTAGCAGAGAGGCTTCAATCCAGAACCCAGGCCCTAGTACATGACATGTACGAAGTCCCAGGTTTGTTCCCCAGTATCACCAAAACATGTGAATGGTGGCTGAAGAGATGGTTCCGTCAGTAAAGCACTTGCCTTGCAAGCCTGAGGACCTACGTTTAGGTCCTCAAAACCCAAGTAAAAAGCCAGGATTGTTGATGCAAGTCTGTAATTTCAGGGGTGGAGGATGGGAAGCAGAGACAGGCAAATCCATGCAAGTTCACTGGTCAGCTAGTCTCACCTACTCCACAAAATAAGTTTGCAAGAGACCCTGTCTCAAACAAAAGATGACAGACACCTGAGGAACAACACTCAAGTTTCTCCCATGATCCCTACAGGTATGCACATCACTCTACATACATGCATATGCGGTTCCCTCCCACACATGAAACATTTGGAAAGGACTTTTTTTATAATTAAAATATGAAACCAAACCTCACCATAGCGTTATTCTCATTTCTCCACATGTCTTTAATCCAGCCTTGAGTTCAAGGCCAGCCTGGTCTACAGAGTGAGNCTCACTCTGTAGACCAGGCTGGCCTTGAACTCAAGGCTGGATTAAAGACATGTGCCACCGCCTGGCTCTCCACTTCTAAAACTTGCGTTATTACCAGTCTATTCCTCTTGTTACAGCAGGCTTCCCAGCGAATGTCTTTATCTGCTAAGCTGTTCTGCCAGCTCACAAATTTATTCTTTCCTTTCTTGCTTTTAGACATGACCTCAGTATGTCGACCAGGCTGGCCTCAAACTCGAGAGATCCACTCGTATCTGGCTCACAAGTGCTGTGATTAATACCATCTTAAGTTTATTCTTTAAAAAGTATAATGCTCAATCAGAGAGAGGGCTCAGCAACAGTTTGCAGAGGACCAGAATTTGGTTGCTAGCACCCACATGGTGGCTTGCAACAGTCTACAACTCCAGTTCCAGGGGATCTGATGCCCTCTTCTGACCTCCTTGGGCACCAGACACACATAGGTACACAGACACACGTGTGAGTCAAACATTCATACACACACACACACAAAAAATCTTCTAAATTATACCTTAGCTAGATGGAGATTTTAAAAGTAATTGTACTCTGTGGTGCCAGAAAGTAATATTGGAAAGAACCCTTTGGAGGCGAGGGCTGTACTATTCATGTCTGGAAACGCAGGGCAGAAAGCAGGTGATGCCTAGCCCAGGATGGACTGAGATGCGACTTGAGCTGTACAGTCTGCACTAAGTGACCAAAAGCAGAAGCTTCATTCCCATGACTAGGGCAGTCTCTGAAGAAAAAATACAAGACAAACAAAATAGTGGAATGCGAGGGGCTCAGTGATTTATTTTGCACAGAATGAATGGTAATTTAGCTTCTTTTCCTTCCTTAAAAACAAAACACACACACACACCGACAAAACAAAAGCAAAAACAGGGTCTTACTACGTAGCCCTGCTGTATAGGCCAGGACAGCCTTGAATTCATGGCCATCCATCTGCCTCTGTGTCCTAGCACTCATTTCCTATATTACCATGCCTGCCTGGTAACTTCACTTTGATGTCTCTGCCCAATGGTACAAAGCAGTACAAGTTTATCACAGACTGCACACTGAGCGGGTAGGCACTCTCCAAAGTCTTATGTGCATGTGGGTATGCACACATGGACACATATGCACGCACCCCTGCTCTGAGAGCACCAATCTAATATTTATCAAATTCTTATTGTGAAACATTACCAATGAAGCGGCCAGAATACTTTTATTTACTCTATGTAGCACTAAGTCATTTTAAGAGATTACTAGAGGGGCTGAAAAGTTGGCTCAGCAGTTAAGACTGTTTCCAGCACCCATATGGTGGCTCACAATCGTCTGTAACATCAGTTCCAAAGATCTGACCCTTGCTCTAAACTCTAAGGGCACCAGCATGCACATGGTACACAGCCATACATGCAGGCAAAACATTTATATACTTAAGATAACATTCTATTATTTTTCTTTTTAAGAGTGTCAGAGTACCCAGCAATCCTAGAACATTTCAGTTTCAATACAGGAAGTTGAATAGGAGGTACAAAATGGAAAGGAATACAGAAATAAATCCATAATTTGTATGTTCAGACTATACACCTGTTGTCTTAGGGATTTTATAGTAAAAAAGAAGACTGGACTGACCACTCAGCCACCACCCAGGCCCACCTCAACATCTACCCCATCTATGACCTGTTGAAACTCGTGAAGGGACTTGTCCTGTGGAACCATAGCCACAGGATCTCCATGACTCTGGGCAACAGCAGGATATCTGAGAGGAGTTTAGGTGGGGGTCCAGTGTTGATGGTGTACCAAAAGCCAGAGGTCTTGAATCAGACCAACAACTCATTAAAATGAACATTTGCAAGTAAAGCTGTTTAGACAAAAGGGTCCATAGCACGCCACATCACAGCTCTCGATGCCACTAAGATGAACAAAGATGATGGAGAGACAGGAAAGACAGAGTGAAGTATTTTATTGTTGCTGTTGTTTGTTTTGAATTTATTTTTTAATTTTCTTTTGGGTGGGGGACACTGTAAGGGTGACGAGTAGATATGGAGGGAATAGGAAATGAGTGGGTTGGGGGGTGTGCTGTAAAATTCCCAAAGAATCAATAAAATATGTCTTTAAAAAAAAGAGCAATTGAGAAAACATGGGGCTTATGGGCTAAGTGGCGAGTCCAAATACCGTCAGCAGGTTACTGGTGGGGAATTCTTCAGGTCTTTCATGCTCCACTCTAGTTTTGGACTTGTAAACAGTGGTTCTCCCCCTGGCTACACACAGTACACATGTGGAGCTTTAACAGATTCCTGTGTCTAGGAAATATACCAAACTAATCAAAGTGGAATCTCTGGTAGGGGGAACCACAGCTTCACCACCCTTTAACCATGGTGCCTCCAGAGATCATCAGGCACAAAGCAGGATTCTAGGAACAGGTTTATTAGAGCTTCTTGACAACTGCCACAAACTCTAGAGCAAGTTCCTATTTGTTCTCATGGCCATCATGATAACCACCACTCAGGAGATGCCACGGTATCATGGAATTACAGCCATTTCATTGTTCCCAATAGTTTGCCACACAGATCTTTTTTTATTTCTTAGACTGTCACAAATGATGTATCCAAGACCAGACTTGAGAACAGGGGCTTCTCTGCAGCTGCCCTGTGGATCACTGCTTATGCAGACAGCAGTCTTCTCTTCCTCTCCCTCCCTTTCTTAAACACAGAGCCTGATCTCAAACCTTCTAGGTACCCCAGCCTGGCCTTGAACTCACAACCTTCCTGTCTTGTCCCCTCAGGTTCTTGGATTAGAAGTATGTACAAACCATAGTTTGCTCTCTGTCCTGGTTTTCAAAGAAAGGCAGCAATGCCTGTTCCGCTGCTGAGCCAATCCTTACATGTTCTCCGGTCTTCTTGCTGGGCTGCGTTCTCATGGCAGCACGTTACCTACATCATTAGGACGTTAACTCAAAAAATAACTACAAAAGCTTTTAAATGTTTATTTGTATGAAGTAGGCGGGATGGTGCAAAAGTGCAAAGAAACTTACGCATTTGGGCCCTTATTTCCCTACTCATCACATTAGTGTAGAACAAGATTAAGTAACATTAAGAGGAATAGAAGAAATGAACATAAATATACCAACAGTAGCCAAGTCCTCCAATGCACTGACGTTTTCGGCCTCGATTCACATTTATCTGAACGCCTAAAGCAATTACACACTCTCTACCTGTTCTAGGCCTGTGAAAAAGGGCAGTGGACAACATTTATATTACAAGACAGCAACCTTTTATTAAAACTGTTTTTGTCTAAAACTATGCAGAGTTTGTTCTCTTGTTCATAAATTAGGCTAAGTCTTACATCACTAAACCAGTATTATTTACAAAAATGAACCTTTGCTTTATCAGTAGGCTCACAGAACTAAGTTTTAAACCCCACTTCAGTCTGAATTTTAAAATCTTGCCATCAAAGCCAGGTAACCCTTACCAGGCTTGGGTCAGCCTCTGACAGCAACATTTATCACTCACCGGAATGTAAGCCACAAGTGAACGACAGGACAGAGTCATTCCAAACAATTCCCATCGGCTGTCCAAAATCATGCTGTGCCTAATTCTCCCTTTCTGTGCAGACCGGCGGAAGAGTGCCCGTCTGCTTACAACAGTGTTAATGAAACAAATCTCTTTACAACAGGAGTGGGTTACTTAGTGTGCGGGGATGGACTCTGTAAACAACACCAGCAGACAATGAAGTCAATTTAACTTAAACCCAGACTTTCATGTGCACCCTGGCAATGGGCCCACTCTGACAGACAGGCTCTTCCCATTTCATCTGCAGTCACAGTTGCAGGGTTCTTATTCCCCAGTTACACATAGTGCCAAAATCTTGCAAAACAGAGATCAGATCCCCCCGGAAACTCAAATCAAAATGTTAAATAAAAATTGCTGGCATATTGTACAGTTTCTCAGATCTCAATAGGCTGGCTCCAGAAGGAAATTTATCTCAAGATGCTCATAAAAAGGTAAAGTTTGTATATGTACAAAAAAAACCCCAATATTATAAGACTGTAGTGTTGCCTGTCAAAAAGAACATCCACAATGGAACTGTCAATAAACACTTGGGATACAGGGCAATCAAAATACAAGAGAAAGGAAACCACACATAGTTAATTCCTTATCTGAGAAATCAATAGGATGTATGCATAAATTGATAAATACTGCCTCCATGGGTCACTAATTCCAAGGACTAGTTAGT
Organism: Ellobius talpinus; assembly: GCA_001685095.1. NCBI lineage: Eukaryota > Metazoa > Chordata > Mammalia > Rodentia > Cricetidae > Ellobius > Ellobius talpinus. Next base: position 18,336 of record LOJH01014708.1, read on the forward strand.
AGTTAGTTTCTAGCTAAATTATCACAGGACACTGGTTCACGCTCTCTTCTGTGGTCAGTTTGTTCTGGCAAGACTCCCTCGAGCACTTGCTCTTGAAAACAACTCAGCAGGAGAAGGCTCTGAGGCAAGCACACCTCACTTAGAAGCAAACCAGATAACCACTCCCAAGACTGTAAGAATTACTGACAGGACAAGCACGAGGATACACATCTTCTTGCGAGATTTTTTCTGAGGAAAGAAATATTTAAACTCATGAAACAAGTAAAAATTTTTATACCTAAGATTCCAAGAGTGCATCATAATCTGCCTCCTTGAATTCATAATAACATTTTCATATTTCCCTGCTGGGATTGAGCCCAGGTATGTACGTGCTCTACTACCAAGCCTATAACTAACTCTTACCATGCACAAATATGCAAACGTCTTGAAAACCCCAAGCCATCAGTTCTCAGCAGTAGTACAAGTTAAATTGTTCTCACACACAGTTTCACAGAGGAGCCATACCTCTGTTCTCAGTGTCATTTGCTGATCTGCCTTGTCTCACACTGGCTAGCTTGCTCCTAGATCCCCCTCTACTGTCCATGGCTGGAATTACAAGGGTCTGAGGATTTGAAAGTCAGGCCTCTTTGCTTTAACCACTGAGCCTTCTCTCTAGGCTCTGAGTATTATAATAACTACTTTACACCTAGCACAAATAGTATGTTCACTGTAAAACATACAAGCAGTAGAAAAAAAGATTTTTTTTGGATAAGACTGTTAACATGATTCTATTTCATTCTGCTCTCTGGTGTTTTGTTTGTTTTTGAGATAGGGTCTTACTATGTAGGCTTGGCTGGCTGGAGCTCTCTCTATAGGCTATGTTAGCTTAATCTACAGAGATCTACTGCCTCTGCCTCTTGATGCTGGGTTAAAGGCTTGTGTTCCTTCTGCTAACTCATCTATGCACACTGTTGGTTTGTTATAACTGGATCATACCGTACGTTTGAAGTTTTTCTCATTTAACATTTAGCACAAACTCCTTTTCTGCTATAGCCTCACTAACCTCTCTTAATTCCCACATAACACAACACTGAGTAGAAGTGATTACTCCTTTACTGCTGTAAACTAAAGTTATCGCTTTTCAAGGAAATATTATTACAAAACACAACTTCCTCAAGCATATTAACAGATAAAATACAGCTGCCCCAGGAATAGCCCAGGAATACAGAAATGACTAAAATGCAAGCTACTTTTAAAGAGCCATGCAACACCAGATGAGGGAGAATGAGGACTTCATTTTCCATAACTAAAACCTGAGTTGCAGACTCCGAGAAAGAGCTGGGTGCAGTGTCACACGACTTTAATTCCCTTTAATCCCAGCACTTGGGAAGCTGAAGCAGGAGGATCTCTGCAAGTTCCAGGCCAGTCAGGACTACACAGTGAGACCCTATCTCATAAAACAAACAAACAAACAAGCAAACAAAAAACCCAAAATAATTCATGAAGTCATAAAGACAGAAGAATCCCCTTTATGGTTAAGCCTGTTTACAAAGAACTGCCACAGTTGAATTCTAAGCTGTCCATGCTCTGTGCCAGCAGTCAGCGTAAGGTGTCTCTGAAGCTCCACTTTCCCTGTAGCTCTTACTCCCGCAATAACAGCCCAGCTGTTTATGGTGTAAGATTAGCATCATGCTAGATTTAGGCATCAAGCTAGCTCATGAGACTAATTTTGCATTCACACAACTTCTGTATAAGTTATTCAAGCTTTGATAGTGTTGGTGATCTGGCTGCAAAGATAAATACTAAAAATGGAACTGGGGCTGCAAATTATGACTGCCTGCCTCCAGCTTACACCCAGGCAAAGGGCTGCAATTGCCTGCAGTGTGTCAACACAGCCTAGTTGTTCAGTGAGTCTACAGCACAGAGGGACTTTCTTGGGTATTGACTTTTACCTGATAATAAGCAGCTCTTTGCAGCTGATCAGTGGCTCTTTCCACATGCACCTCTGAGCTTTCCACATTGGCTTCTATACTATCTGTAAAAAATACAGTGCACATTTCAGCACATTCAGAAATTTCAATACTGCAAACAAAACAATTCTCTCCTTTTCTTTAAACGCATGCAGGTGTTTTATCTGCATGTATGTCTGTGAGCTGTGTGCATGTCTGGAGCCTGGAAGAGGGCCTGGACCCCTTAGAACTGAACTTACAGATGAGCGTGAGCTGCTGTGTAGGTGCTAGGCACAAACCTGAGTCCTCTGGAAGAGCAGCTACTGTTCTTAGCTGCTGCACCATCTCTCTAGCCCCTCGGAACAGATTTGATGCCAAGATCTTAGTTTCACTACTACTACCCAATCATGAAATTAAAATTTACTTCATTTAATTTTTTGAGATAGGCTCTCATGTAGCCTAAGATGGCCTCAACAATCTCAGCAACATGCCACGTAGCTGACGCTGGCCTTGAACTCCTGACCCTCCACCTGAGTGCCGAGGTTACAGGTAACTTGATAAGAGAACATCCCCATTCTTCATAAATACTGAAATATTTAATAGCAAGAGGTTACTAAGAATGTGATTCACCTATACAGGGTTCAAGAAAAAAATCTTCTATATGGGTAGGAGGGCATGCATACACACACATTTATGCATCTTTACACATGGCTGGGGGTAGGAGGACATGCATACACACACATTTATGCATCTCTACACACGTTTGGGGGTAGGAGGCATGCACACACATACATTTATGTATCTCTACACATGGTTGGGGGACATCACTAAGGAAGTGGAGCAAAATGCTATTAACCAGGAAAATTCTGGGTCAGGATATAAAAGATTCCTTGTATTGTTTTTATTTTGCATCTTTTTGTAAACTTGAGATTATTTCAACATTAAAAAAGCTTCTAAAAGTTACTAACCCCACTGGGTGGTGGTGGTGCACACCTTTAATCCCAGCACTTGGGAGGCAGAGGCAGGAGGATCTTTGTGAGTTTGAGGCTAGCCTACTCTATAGAGCGAGTTCCAGGACAGGCTCCAAAGTTACAGAGAAACTCTGCCTCAAAAGTTGCTAACCCCATAATCCTGCAAGAGTTTGGAGCTAAAAGCTGGGGTGCTGACAGATCTTTGACCTCTACAGTTAACTCTATAAGAAAATGAATTCAGTAACTTAAAAAAAAAGATTCCTAAATTTTAAGTCCATAGGTGACCTATCTTATTGACCTTTGTACTCACCCAAGGTTAGAGGTATTAATTAGTACGTACCTATCAGGTCACCTTGGTCATGGATCATCATGGCTAAATCTTTAAATATCTGATTGACATCCAAAATGTCAGCCTAAGGAAGACAAAAAAAATTAACTCACATTAAGCAACATGCTAGAAGATTTCTTTCCTTTCCTTCCCTAAAGATTAACATATCAATGTGTTTTACAGCTTTCCCACTAACAGAAAACTATCTATTGCTGCTTAATACTGTAGAACAGATGGCATGAGACCCACCTGTCAAGCAATATTAATTGCACACCTTACCTGAGAACTAGTAAGATCCTACACTGGACCAAGCCTAAACTGGAGTGCTGAAGTGGACACAGTCTCAGTGTGACAGATCTACGTGGTGGACGCCAATGTCATGACCACTAGGACTTTGGACTAGAGAACTCAAATGGCTTCTATAGGACTGTGCTGCCTGGGGAACATATGGAAGACAAACAGTCCAGGAGCTGGTTTCCCCCAGGGCTGACGCTGGGTCTATGTGAGGAACTACAGGATGTCATTTAGATGGTGGCCAATAGCTGGTAGGGTGACAGGACGACATTGTTTGCAAGCCTGCTGTTCTGACTGAGAGAGTCTAATGGCAAGTCAGCTTGGTGGTCTACACTGCACACTTATTTCCCTGGCTGTGCTGGAAATAAGATTCTCCACGGTCAGGTTTTTGCTTACTCACAGGTAATAAGCCATGGCCTGCCACATGTCAGGCAGAAGAGCAATGGATGTTAAGGTATGCTAACTGCGGTGGTTTGAATGAGCACTGCCCCAGTTGGTGGACTATTTAGGAAGGATTAGGAGGTGTTTCACTGGGGGGTGACCTTTGAAGTTCCAAAAGTCCACACCAGGCGCAGTCTCGCTCTCTCCTTGCCTTCAACTCATGGATCAGATGTAAGCGCTCAGCTACTGCCACAATGCCATGCCACCCTGCCTATCGCCATGCTCCCGCCATGACACTTTTCGACTCACCATTTGACACTGTAAGCAAGTGGCCAATTAAATGCTTTCTTTTAGGGCCTGGAGAGAAGGATCAACAATAAAGAGCACTTGTTGCTCCTGCAGAGGACCCAGGTTCAGTTCCCAGCACACACATGGCAGCTCACAACCACCCAGAACTCTAATCCCAGGGGATCTGACCTCTTCTTCTGATTCCTAAGAGCACTCATAAACATAAAAATAAAAAGTAAACTAAATTTTAAAAAAAATCAAAAGTTTAAACCACATCTCCTAATCCTTCTTACACATTCCAACAGACAATACACATTCAAACCACCACTTCTTAGGAGCACACCTTTAACAGCATTTAAGAAAAATGTTTTTATATGTTGCCTTGATCATGGTGGAGTTCAAGGAGCCAAGAACAGTCTACAGAACTCTCCTCAACACCACATCAAAAATGGCTCCAACTGTGACCCACTGAAGTGACAAGAGCTATACTTAGAACTGGAATTCATCCTCTTTCTCTTTCTTTCCTTCCTTCTATGTGCACTGGTGTTTTGCCTGCATGCATGTCTGTAATGAGGGTATTGGGTACACTGGAACTGGAGTTACAGACAGTTGTAAGCTGCCATGTAGGTGCTGGGAATTGAATTTGGGTCCTCTGGAAGAACAATCAGTGTTCATAACCACTGAGCCATCTCTTCAGCCCCAGAATTGGACTTCATAATGTAAAAAAACAGAGCAAGAGCTCTTTCTGCTGGGCCGGTCAGACTACGGGAAGGAGTGTTCCACAGAACCCTGGTTAACCGGAAGACTGCTGCAGAGACGGGAAAGTTCCAGGAAGTAACACAGTATCGTCTGCCTTGCTGTTTTCTATGCATGTGTCTCTCCCAGAGACGATGCACTAAGTGAAGTTTGAGGAAGCATCTGAGTGCTCCTGAGAGCCCAGGTCAGCAGCACATAGCAGTAGTTCAATTTTGCCATAACTAAACCGATAGATAAAATAAAGTACACAAAGACTCAATCCAACCCTTTTCATACTAATTCAGCAAAAAAATCTCCAAACATCTGCAGATACCCAAGCCAAACAAAAGCCACAACCTGACTCTTACCTCCAGCTGCCGAATCGCTGTTTCCCTCTCTTTAATAAGTTCCAGGTCTTGTTCAGTGATGGCTGCCTCAGCCTCTTGGCTCTGCATCTGGTTCCACTCCTCATGGCTACAGAGAGACAAGTACTCCAGTTGGTTCCTTCTCTCTAAGGTACGAGGAGACATAACTACATCTCTGCTGACAGCAGGACCTAGACAGACATTACCCAGGAGCCAACTCTTCTGCTAGCAATGCAAAATCCCTGAGGGCCATATTTCCTCTCCAGAGACAAGGATGCGATACAAAGAAAATAAAATTTCCGCAGAATTATGGAGGACAGGTCTCCTTGCCTTTTCCACTTAGGGGCATTTTTTGCAGTCTTGCTAGGACTTACTAGATGAGGGAAGTATCCAGGGGTTTAAACTCGAAGTGCACTGACCCAGCTCTCCAGGGCACGCCCAGAGCACAAGCTGCGTCCAGGGGCAGTTAAATGAATGGAGGAAAAGTGGAGGACAGCAGATTCCGCCAACAAACAGGGTTTCAGCAACTCACCTGTGAGGAGCACATCTGGCTCCTAGGAACTTCCTTGAGACTCTTTTAAGACAGACCCTACTTCACAGGAAACCAAACTAAAGGCTAATGGAAATGTTTGCTACTTGATTTTTTCAGGTACTTTGAAAAAAAAGTATGCTACTTATTAAAAATTACTTGGAAAATTCAATATTATATAGTTTCTGACTCTTTAAAAAGTATCATTATGGTCTGGAGGGATGACTCAGTGGTTAAGAGCACTGGCTGCTCTTCCAGAGGACATAGGCTCAATTCCCAGCACTCACATGGCAGCTCACAAATGTCTGTAACGGTAACTACAGTTCCAAGAGATCTGACACTCTCATGCACACATACATACAGACAAAACACCAAGGCACATAAAATAAAAATAAAATAAATTTTAAAAAATCATTACATGTATAGGCTGGGTGTGGTGGTACACAGAACTCAAGAAGCAGAGGCAGGCGGATCTCCTTGATTTAAGGGCCAGCCTGGTTTGCAAAGCGAGCTTCAGGCCAGTCAGAGTTACACAGTAACCTGGCCCCAAAAATCAGGGGGATTACATAGACTCACTATGTAGACCACAGTCTTGAACCCAGAGACCTGCCTGTCTTGACCTCCCCAGGGGCATGTGCTACCATGCCCAGTACATTTGTTTTAATTTGTGTGCGCGCGTGCGTGTACAAGCCAGTGGAGGTCAGGGGACAACCTCTAGGACTCAGTTATTTCCTTCTACCATGTGACATCCTTGGCAGCCTGTGCATTTGCCCACTGAGCCATCTTTCTAGCCCTTGTGCATTATTTCAACAATATGTATAAATCATACTTCACCTATATAATATATAAAGCCTGTTCTTCACCCACAATGTAGTGGGAGAGATTAATACATATGTGACAAGTCACTTAAGTTCCAAATTAACGGATATGGTCTACATAGTGAGTTCCTATGTAATCCTCTTCCCTGTTTTTGGAGACAGATGACAATATAGCCCTGGCTAGCCTGAAGGTACCATGCCCAAGGAGGCCAGGAGAGGGCAAGAGTTCTCCTGGCACTGAAGGTGCAGAGAGTTGTGAGCCACCGTGTAGGTTCTAGGAATTGAACCCCAGTGTTCTGGAAGACAGCCAGTGCTCTTAACTGTTCAGCTATCTCCAAAGCTCCAATATCCAGCTGTTTTTTACTTTACCTTTTTTTTTGTCTGCATGTATGTATGTATGTATACCATGTGTGTACCAGGCTGGTAGCTAGAAGATAGCATTGGATCCCCTGGAACTGGACTACAGACAGTTGTGAGCCTCTATAGGAGTACTGGGAACTAAACCCTGGTCCTCTGCAAAAGTAGTCAGTGTTCTTTAACTAATGAGTGGTCTCTCTAACTCTATTTATTTACTCATTTACTTACTTGAGTGTGAAGCGCTGTAGTGTAGGCTATCCTCTAACTCTTTTGATCCTCCTGCCTCATCCCCAAAGTGCTGGGGTTATAGGAATGCATTACTGTGCCTGGCTCAACTCCCTAACCTTTTTTTTTAAAGATTTATTTATTTATTTATACAGTATCCTGCCTGTAGGCCAG
>LOJH01014709.1:2587-23936 GCA_001685095.1 Ellobius talpinus
GCTGAGACCAATAAAGAAAACAATAAGGTGAAATGGAAACCATTTGCTTCAAGGTGTGTGTGTGTGTGTGTGTGTGTGTGTGTGTGTACATACAAGTACTTGCTGGCAAATTATGGGTGGATGTGTATAGGGACCTGAAGTTGATGTCATATGTCTTCCTTGACTGCTTTCTACTCTGTGGAGTTTGAGGCCAGCCTGGTCTACAAATGGAGCTCCAAGCCAGGAAGGGTTCCACAGTGAGACTCTTGTCTTTCATGGAGCTTGGGGATGGGGGTGGGTGTATATACTGAGCCAATTTCCTATCCTTTACTTTTGGTTTGTACATGATGTTTCTTTTAACACACACATCAAACACTTTAACATACACCTCAACTTTAGTTGTTGCTGTTCCTCTGTTTTGTTTTCTAAGGCACTGGGCACTGCAACTCATAAAAAAGGAAAGCTGTACCTTTAAGAAATTCAGCTCATAAACACCCGGCTTTGGAAACCAGGGTTTAGCAAAGAGGAGCCAATAAAAACCCTGTAACTTGAAACCAACCCACACAACATAAGAAGAAAGGAGCCCAGCAGCGCCCAGTTAGCAGGACAAGAAGCTAATTGACCAGAATGTCTGCTGCATAAGCTATAAACTAAGTACATAAAGAACAATATGAACATACAGTTAAACAAAAAGGCCCAACTGTCCAACACCACACTGTGCACCAAACAAGCAGGGTGATTGTTGGAGAAGCCGCTGGAGGAAGAAGGAATAATTAGCGCCCTTGTGAATCAAGTGTCTGCCAGGAAGAGGTCTCCATCCGCTGGCCCTGGCCCAGCAGCACCTTTGGCACTCGAGCATCAAGCTGGGGAGTTAGGGGGATGGTTCAAGCAGGAGGACCCTAGTTCAGATCCATAGCACTTATCCATGGTGGGGGAAGCAAGGCCTAGACCGCAGCACGGAGGAGAGATAGGACAGCTAAAGCTCACTGGCCAGCCAGCCTAGCTGAAATGGTGGGCTACAGGCCCCATGAGAGACCCTGTCTCAGAAAAAAAAGGTCAGAGAGCCCACCACTGAAAAGTCACCCAACATGTACGCCTCAGATTTCCACACAGGCAGAGGATACATACACAGGGCCATGACTAGATTTTTAAGGACCTTTTATTGACAACAATGAAGGAATACTCTTCATCCAAACACACTCCACTGTGGCCACCTCTCTTTCTGGAACACATACTTCTCTTCAAGTTTCACCAGCTGCTACTTTCCACGACCAGGAAGGGTCATTTTCTCTCATTTATTGCTTCACTGGCTAGGGATAGAACAACCGGTGCCAAAGGGGGTGGGGAAGGGACCAAAGCATCCACCCGAGCCATCCTGACACAAAGAGGCATACAACAAAACATCACGTCTCTGGACGCTTGTCCAGAGCTCAGAGAGAAAGGGGACCCAGGATATTTCTCATCTCTCACTGAGCATGGAAGTGGGTTATCTTCACCCTTCCAGTGTGAAAATAGGACCGCGAGAGACAGAAAAATGCCACTAGGAGAAAATTCATGGAATGGAGGTTCTTGTTGCCTCTAGAAGCTGTAAGGCACAGCAGCAGGCACCTCAGGACATAGAATTTGAAGACACAAGTTCAAATCTCCACCCTCCTTGAAATCAGTGTCATATGAGCATTCCCTCACACCCATCACGCCCATCATGCCCCAACACTGCTGACAGCAGAGAAGAAACTTAAAGCCTCTGCAATGAATTTGACACAGATATGACTCTTGCTGCATCTATGACAAAGCTCAGAAAATGCCAAGCACAGTCTCCACGCAAAGCAAGAAATGCAGAGACAATTAGAAGGTGCAGTTCCCTACTGAGAACACACTAGTTGGAGCCAGACTATGCAGGTTGAGAGATCAGATCAGGCATATGTCACCCGAGATAATGAGTCTAAATGCTCTTATCTGAGTCACTTCATTCTCAAGAAACTCCACTGGGTTCTACCAAAGCCCTAAAACAATAACAGTGTGGCACCTCCCAACCTCACCAAGGGGATTCTTGGAGACAGAGACTAGAGAAGAATTCCCTCTTGGGCTTTAGTTACTCTATGAATTCAAACCATGGGGAGAGTTACAGCCCAAAGGAAATCATGTTTGCAGTGACAAGAGAACTTGTTCTGACTTTCAATTGAACTGTATTTTAATAAGAACATGGCAGGCAACACTTATGAGCTGGAACTAGAGACTGAGTCCCGAGCACCCTAACCCTGAAAACCAACTGCTCAACAATATGAATAATGGATTTTTAACTGCCAGGCTCAATGTTAACCCTTTAAATAAAATTTCTTTCAGTTCATGCGCAAAGCAGCCCTATGGGAAAAATCATTTCTTATCTCTTTTACATGACACCAAGAGATGGGCTTGAGGCTGGTATAGCTAAGCACATGCAGTAGGCTGAGTCCATGTTAGCTTGTATCCCATCATGACTGCTTATTGGTTTGGGCTCTGTCCAATTTACACTTCATCAATCAGGTCTTGAAAATCACTCATAATCTTCTTTGCCAAAGACCAAAGAGCCCCATATTCTGGGGGTCTACAGAAAGCAGAGAGAAATGTAATCCAACATTCATAGAACTCCCACCCACTTTGATTCAGGTTCTTCTCCAGAAAGGCTTGGTGAGTTAAAAGTAAGTACAGCAGAAATGTAGAGTAGTCAATGGCTATAATTATTGAGTGAGTGCTTAGTAAATAAATAAATCCTCAGGGGTGGGAGCATAGTTTATCATGTAAAGCTGCCTATTGCCATGCCTAAACACTGAGTTCAATCTCTCAGACAACAGGTGGAAGGAGAGTCTTTCAAACTCTTCTCTGATTCCACACACTCATGATGGCACACATTCACACATACAAAATAAATATAACAGCCAATGTCCCAGAAAGGAAGATGGGTTGTTCTATGTCTGGCTTTATATCTAAGCACTCTGACTACTATAAGGTCATGAAGATTTTGTATAATGTTTTTCTGGGGGGGGGTCTGCTTGTCACTTAGAACTACAACCCATTTTTAACTACATTCTGTATATGGAATATGAGATAAGGTCCTAAAATTATCTGTGTGTGTATCTAATTTCCGAACAGGGCTTGTGGAAGGCTACAGTATTAAACTCTATTACTTCTGCCTTACACTGGCTCCTCTGTAGGAAAAATCAATATGAACAGTGGTTTATTTCTCTTCTCTCAATTCTACTCAATTGTCTAAGCTTATACCAAAAACATGGTCTTTCACTGTAGCTGCAAAATAAGTTGGTTTTTTTTCCTTTAAATAAATCTTTTTTAAATTTATTTTTATTTTATGTGCATTGGTGTTTTGCCTGCATGTGTGTCTGTGGGAGACTGTGGGATCCCCTGGAACTAGAGTTACAGACAGTTGTGAGCTGCCTGCCACGTAGGTGTCAGGAACTGAACCCAGCTAACTCTCTTAGCCTCTGAGCCATGTCTCCAGTCCACTGCGGTAAGTTTTGAAACCAGTATGTTTATATCTTCTAAGCTTTTTCTTTCTTTTCAGAATTATGTTCTTTATCTTTGGTCCTCTGCTTTACTGTATGGATTTAGGAAATGGCTGCCAACTTCACCCTAGGACAACAACAATGCTTACATTTTGTTCAAAGTTCATACTGAAGGTAACTCAATTTGGGGAGAATCAACAATATTGAATTATGAAGATGGAATAGCTCTGTTTGTTTAAATCTTTTTTTCCCTTCTCAGCAAAGCCTCATGCTTATTCCATTAATTTCATTCATTAGAATCTTATTCTTGGTGGTGGTGGATATGCCTTTAATTCCAGCACTCAAGTGGCAGAGGCAGTCAAAGTTCTGAGTTTAAAGCCAGCCTGACCTACAGAGTGAGTTCCAGGATAGCCAAGGCTACATGGAGAAACCCTGGTTCAAAACACCAAAAAGAATCATATTTTTTAGCATAACTGTGTGTGTGTGTATTGCATGTGTGCACATGCCACATTGTGCATGTAGAGGTCAGGATAACTTGAGGTGAATGAATTCTATCCTTCACCACATGGGTCCCTAGAATCAAAATCAGACATGGCAGCACCAGGTGATGGTGGTGCACGCCTTTAATCCCAGCACTCAGGAGACAGAAGCAGGAGGATCTGAGTTCGAAGCCAGCCTGATCTGGCTAGTTCCAAGACAGGCTCCAAAGCTACAGAGAAACCCAGTCTCCAAAAACAGACATGGCAGCAAGCAGCTGTGTCCACTGAGCCATCTCAGCAGCCCCTAGAGCTGCTTCTCTAATGCTCCTTCCAGAGTGCTTACTGCTGATATAAAACCAATACCAGACCAACCTACCAAGACAAGGACAGTTTCACTTCTTTATAATCCGGATAAAATTTACAGTGTCATTTTGAACAGAAGCAGCAAGAGAGGTCATCAGCACCTTGCCCTTCAGAATGCCATAGGAGAAAGCCATAATCATCATTTGCATGAAGTGAGCTATTCAAGTGATTCTCTAGAGAGCTGGATAAATATTTTCTTATAATGATGACTCATGAGCACCCCAAAAATGAAAATTATACTTTCAAACTTAAAAAAAGAAAATAAAAGCATATTTTAACTTTAAGGAGAACCAAAATGAACCAACAGATGGCAAAAAAAAAAAAAGCAGTAAGTTACTAACAACTAAGTTTATGAAAAAAAAACAGCTCAGGTCAAGCAGAGATCGCTTCAAGCAAAGATAAGGCACCCTAAGCGGAGCCAGGCCAGGGAAGCTGCAGGCCAGGGCAGTTGAGGACTGAGAAGAGGCCTGACTCCTACAGATTCTCCAACAGGATCCAAACTGGGCCAGCCCTGTGAAAACAGGAGTGGGGCCCTAACCACAGTCTCTACTGTCCACTCACCAGGGTTGACAAAGTCTCTTCCCAACACCCTGCGAGCCAACTGGGAGTGCCTACACAGAGGTCTGGAAGACAACGTGTCTTCAGAAGGAGTCCTCACTTAGCAGCTTGCTCACAACAGTCTCTATCTCACCAAACCAGTCAGACTTTAAAAAAAAAAACTGGATTCTAGGATGGACACAATCAGGCAGCATCCAACATTACTTGAAAGAACACACTGGTTCCAAAGTCTGTTTCCTCAAACAGGCAAAGGTCTAGATGGCCCAGCAAGGGGCATGCTGAGAATGTGAGTGCTGGCTTAACTCCCGGCTCTGACACGCTCAGACTCTATCCTGTTCACAGTTTCTGCACATAACTGCGGCTTACACAACTGGACGAGCTGCTCACTGCGGCTGGACACCTGCCACACTTAGAAACCGGAACTCACGGTGCATCTATTAATCTTAGCGTCCCACATTCTACTGTGCAATGCAATAAATCCGAGACAGAAAGAAAAATGGATGAAGAAACAAACTAGATATTACACATAAGGATTTCATAGAAAATAAATAGAAATAGGAGTCTCTTGGGGGACTAGAATTTAGCAAGAGAAGTAAAGAACTGAAGAAGCTGGGAATGGGAACAGAACTCTATCCTATGGCTTTCTTCCCCAGTTTATGAAGCTCACATTTTTACAGAACCTCGGAGAAATGAGGGAGGAGTCCTGCTCACCTAACCCTGCCCTGACCCAAATGTGTGTTCACTGCGAGTGGGTGGGAAGGTCCCCAGCCTCTGAAGGAAATACCAGGTTCCTGAGAGCCCCTTGTCCTCCATAGGTTCACCATGGTCCTCAGGCAGTGTATTTCCCAATGACTGTCACTGCATCACTGAAGTCCTAGTGTCAGGGACACAGGAAACGTCTCATCTTTCTTTTCTCTGCACGCTTTTGACCATGAAATGCTAGCACAGGCCCTGAATGGTTTAGGCAGTGGTTTCAACATTCCTAAGGCTTTGACCGTTTAATTAATATAGTTCCTCGTGTTGTAGTGACTCCCCCAATTATAAAATTATTTCATTACCCTTCAAAACCTTAATTTTGCTACTGTTATAAATCATAATGTCAATATCTGATATGCAGGATATCCAATATGCAACCCCCCAAAGGGATCGTGACCGACAGGTTGAGAGCCACTGGTTTAGAGGAAGGCTTTGAGTGCCTACTATCCTATCCCTTCACTCAAGAAGGTCCCCACTACAGAAAGCTCCTCTGAATGGAAAAACTATGGCCAGCCAGGGTCCCTCAAGACCCAGTAGCCCCAGCAGGACAGCTGTCAAGGAAGCCTATGTCTCTGGCCTGCCTTCCAGATTACTTTCAAATAGCTTCTATAATGGCCTCACATACACAGCCTTTCAGAGTAGGCCAGATCTATGAAATGGAAACATCCTCCAGGCTCAAGAGACCAAGTAACCTGCTCCAGATGACAGGACTAGTGGACAATTTACTCTGTCCCCACCCCCCAGTACTGCCACAGCCAAGTGCTAGAAGGTTTTATTTGCCATTAAATGGTTCCTAAAAGAGGGGCTGGAAAGATGGCTCAGAGATTAAGAGCACTGGATGCTGCTCTTCCAGAGGACCTGGGTTCAATTCTCAGCATCCATATGGTGGCTCAAAACTGTACATAACCCCAGTTCCAGGGGAACTAACAGACAGGAATGTGGTGTGCATATATGCTTGTAGGAAAAATATTGATACACATAAAGTAAAAATATATAAATCAAAATTTTAAAAAAAAATTCCTAAGGAGCTCAGAGACCAGCCTGTGAAAAGATCCAGGGCCAACCTACACAGTGTCTCTCTCTCTCTCCTTGCTGTTACTGCAGCTGAGATACGGTAAGGGAGTGGGAACTTCAAAGCGAGAAAAACTGACATCCATATCCCCTTGAAAAATCACGGGACAATTACCTGCTCAAAATGTTGTCCTGAAAAGCAAAAAGTACAAATTAAACTCAGGCTAGGCTCGGAAGTGCTTTTCAGTTCGCTTGTCTCCGCAACATGTAATCAGGCGTGCTCGGAAGATTACCCCAATAATCTTTGAAACGAGCAGTCATTAGATAAAATCATGAGATGATTGAGGGGTTCTTCGGTTACTAATATGGATGCTAATCTTGTCTGTGCAGCCACACTGATATCAGAACCAGGGCACTCCCGAAACACAAGTTGCTCCATGACATCCTGTTCTCCAAGGTGCCTAGCAAGGGAGAGAGAATGCTGCTTAGCTGCCCTGTGGCTGCCAGGATCTGAGGACACAAGGCATGGTCCCTGGAAAAGGCATGGTGGCTCTGCACCTACTCCTTCGGTGTTATCAGCACAGGGGAGTAGAAACAAGTGGCTTCCGAGGGCTCACTGGCCAGTCAACCCAGCCAAAAGACGAGCTTCCAGTTTGGTGAGAGACTCTGTCTTAAGGCAATAAGACAGAGTGATAGAGGGCGACCCATCTCTGCCTTGCCTCTGGCCTCCCCCATGTATGTTATGTGCATATGTGCACACCTATATCATATACATACACATACCAAAATGAAAAGCAAAAGGCAAGGGATGGGCAATCTGAGTATACACTGCAACACAAAACAACAACAACAAAACACAAAGTTTTTCTCTTGTGTGGACATCACATTTTGTGGGTTGTCAAATGAGTGGGAATGCCATCAGGTGGGGGATATCACACCCTGAATATATGGGGCTAAATAGGGAAGGGCCTGAAGCCAGAATGCCTGGGTTCAAATCCCAGTCTTTCTATTTACTAGCTCTGGGATTTAACTTGAATGCTCCACAATTTGCTCAACCTATTAAACAGGAACACAGCAGTACCAAAAGTGAGTTGATTCATATAAAACAAGAGTTACAAAAATAGTATGAATTAGGTTGTTGAAATCTATGTTTAAGGAATCCCTTGGTATCTGTGGAAGACTGATTCTAGGAGGACCCTGGGTACCAAAATCTGAATGCTAATGTTTCTTCTGCAGAATGGTGTCATATTTGCAGGTAATCTGCAAATAACATCCCCTAGATCACCCAGAATGCCTAGTATGGTATAAATACGAGGCAAACTGTCACAACCTCTTTTTCCGAAAAAGTCTGTGGTGTTTCAAGACCCCAGTACACAGATGACCTGTGGTACATCTGCTTCCTCAATGCCAGGGGCAAAACAAGGCAGGTAGGAAAGAACAGGGCACAATGGCTGCACACTCTACCTCTCCTTCAGCCTTCCTCTGCCAACAGCCAACACCTGAAAGAGAGGCGGCCAGGGTTTCATACACTATAAACTATACTTTCTGGTCCTGTGTTATTTATAAGAGAATTCTTACTGTCTTGAAAATGCTTGTATTGATTTAAGTACATGTATGTATGTCCACAACACAGCTAAACATGATGATAACCTAACAAATAGAGTTCATTTGGGGAGACAGCATCCACTTTCCCATTCCCATTGCCCAAACAAACCAAGAGCCCTCAGCAGTCGGGGCTGCGCTGGCCCCCTCGAACTGCAGCCATGCCCCTGAACAGACACTACTCTGTGTTCTGATTCTTCCCATAATTGCTCTCTCCTCACAATTGGTTCCCTCTCCAAAGCCCTCTTTTACGGTGTTGCAATCTCATCACGGATGGAGACAACTGCTTCCCAACAGGCTCCATGACATGTCTGACTTGTAACCCTCTGAGATCATGGTTTGGGTGAGAAGGACGCCGCTCCGGGAGTGGGATAAGAGCAAGGGACATACAACTGTGTCTTTCTTCTCACAAGACAAAGTGCTATCAGACCAGTGCTGTAGATGGGCCTGTGGGTGAAGAGGGTGGGGGTGACACACAGCCATGAGGGTGCTATCAAGAGGCTGCTCTCCCTCCCCCACAGCAGCAGGGTCTGAGGGACTGAAGGATATTATTGTAAGGAAAGAGCCCTGAGCATATGGCATTCAAGCTGGACCATGTCACATCCGCTATCATACTTTCCCTCTTAAGACCTTTGTCCCAAGCTCTGCGCTGATGAAGGATTTTATACGGGAGGCATACAACATCCTTTATGACCTGTTACCATGACCCCTCAGCCACTTTGCCCCCTCCTCTAACTAAACAGGCTGATCTCCCAGCAACTTGGCTCTTTTGTTCGAGACAGGGTTTCTCTGTAGCTTTGGAGCCTGTCCTGGAACTCGCTCTGCAGACCAGGCTGGCCTTGAACTCACAGACTTACACCTGCCTCTGCCTCCCAAGTGCTGGGATTAAAGGTGTGCACCAACACTGCCTGGCTAGTTCTTTTACCTCTCCTCTAGTAACAAAAATAGAGAGAAGCTGTCACTGTCCTCATGAGAAAGCAAGAAGTATGTGTTAGCGCTCAAGAAACAGCAAGCAAACAAGCCATTTCCTCATCTGTGAAGCGGGCCTGACTCACGAAACCCAATGGTCTAAACTTTAAAATTGGCCCATTCTCCTGTAACATAACACGGAACTAAGGGAAGAGAAGCAGTGTAACATTTAAACGAAGGATTAGAGGGCTGGGGATATGACATTATAACAAAGGGTTTGTCTAGTGTATGATCCCCAGCAAAGGAGGGGAAGGGAGGAGGAGGGTAACATATGGAGGGGAAGGGAGGGAAGGACGATAAAAGGGAGGGAAAGGAAGAGAAAACATTTATATATGCAACTAATTAAAAAAAAGTTAAGTCCCATAAGTATCCACACCACCACCATGCAGCCATCCTGTCCCCAGAAAATACAAGCCTGGCTTTCACTAGCGCTCCACTGGACTGTCTGCATCTTAGTCAAAATCCACCCCAGCTTATCCAGGACGATGACAGTTTCAAAGTTCAGGTTCTCTAGTCTCTAGAAATAGTCGATGGTGCCTGGAGGCCTACAGAGCTCCCAGGAAGCCTGGGATCCAAAAGGAAACAACCCCAGACACATGCCTGCAGTCACAGTCTGTTTCATACCTCTGCTCTTGCAAAGCCTGGGAGGACTCAGGTGCTCCACAGTGTCACAAGGGTTTTCTCATGTCACCTCTGAACTGATAAAGGTTTCAAGTACTTCTGGTGCAATTCTAAATGGCATCTGCACACTCCAGCATGTGAGTGGCCCCTGGGTTATTTCACACTGCTCTGGCTCCATGTCTCCTCCCTTCCTTCTAAGCTTGAGAAATCCACTGATAATGAATCTCCTTTGACAGTTCAGGCAATGATGGAGGGAACAGGGCAGGGTGTTCACACAGACAAGGACAACTGTGAAGCCAGACTTTGCTAGACCTCTCCAACAGAAAGGGTTTATAGCACCCAAGAAGCTGGACACCCTGAATCACTCGCCTCCACGGCCGCCATATTTCCAGGGACACCCTAAAGCCTTACCTTCAGGTTTTTGTCTCTGGAAGCAATTAATGAGGTGTGGAATGCCAGACCCATTCAGACTCCATCTACGGGTGGGAGTCTGCAGACACTTGTTTATGCAGCCACATGTAGATGCCAGGCTGGGGTCAAGATAGCTTGTTTCTTCAGTGGCTTCTTCACGTCATTTTTTGAGACAAGGTCTCACTGAATCTCACTCTTTGAGCTAGACTGCCCGGTCATTGACTCCCTCAGGGATCTGCCTGTTTCCACATGCCATTGCTGGGGTTACCAGTACACACAGACACGATGGCATTTCTTGAGTTCTAGAGATCTGATGTCAGCCCTACATTGCTTGTGCAGCGAGCACTTTACCCCACTGCTCCATCTTCCCATAGATAATGTCAGGAATTACAAATTGAAGTAGAAGAGGACAACACTAGAGCGCAGGGTTTCTGAGGGACACGGCACACTAAACACTGCAGCTGTGCACTGCACACTCTGTGGGCGAAAAGTGGATATGCACTTCCACCGTAACAGCAGTCTGAGAAGGTGATAAATAAACAAACAAACAAACAAATAATGAAAATAAATCAAAGGTCCTTAGTGGTTATTGGATGGTATCACCCACATGTGTGAGAAGCAATGGGAGCGTGTCTTCTAGTTTCCTATAAGTTGCCTGCCAAATTCCTGCCTTCTTCCTAGGACAGAATCTGCAGTGTTTTCTTTGCCACACTGATATACCCTGTGTCACTATAAACAAACGCCGCTTTCTTTGCAGCTAATAACCACAATGTGTGGGTAAGAAACTTCTCCAGTATAAATCCGTGGGGACAAGGCTGCATTGTGGGCATTAAATAATTATAACAATCTGACATGAGTCAGAGGATTGTTTCTCAATGGCCCAACTGCACTTCCAACTTTAAAGTCAACCCCAAACTCACTTTTCCTGGCACTCCGTCCATGTGCTCAGCTATTGGGAAACAATTCCCATTCTTTATAGTTCAGTCCCGTTGCAAGAAGCTGGCAACGTGGGCACTCATGAAATATTAACACGATACATTGATTTTTTTATAAGTGTGGCCAACAGTGGATCAATTATATTACTATGAAAAGCTTTTCATAATTCATTTGGGGGGCATCAGGATCTCGTTGCTGAATGGCACTCATACAATGAAGCCAGCAGTTTTGAAGAGGTTGGAACTCAAAGGCAGAGAATACATTATATATGTGGCAGATGGGTGAACATAGCATTCACAAAGAATGGAAGATGTTTGCATCTGCCAGAAAGATTGAAATAACGCACAAAACAGATCGATAAGTTGCTTATTAAGCCCATGCCAGTTTCTCTCCAGAAACAAGAACAGGAAAACCCCAAGCACTGGTAACTTATTCCCCTTATGTTAACCACTGCATATCTATCCACACTTCCCTCTGAAGCAAGATGTGATAATTTCTAAATTCGAGAAAGAGGTATTCCCAGTTGTCTCTTTTCTGAACTTCTTTTATTCCAAACAGTTTACTATAAACCCTGGTTTCACTGGTTTTTGTTTGTTTGGGTTTTCTGGGATAAGGTCTCAGTATGCAGTGCAGGCTGGTTTCAAATTCACAATCTTCCAGCCTCCATATCCCTGGCCAAGATTACAGGCATGTGCCACCATGCCTGACATACACTGATTTTGAACCATGAGATACCAACAGTGCAGCAGGGGTATGTGATTCAGTCCTCACATCATAAGGCCTGAAAGAACCCTATTTCCCAGCTATTGTGAGTCTAAGGAGTGTCCAGCCCAGGTGCTGATCCAGCCACCAGTGAACATGCACGAGATTCTCTTTTTCCACGTGTGGTGTGTCTAAGCCTCACAGAGATGTGGGGGAACGGTTCTTTAGCCCCAGGAATAAACACTAATCCAATCCAGCAGGCCTGTGACAATACTGCCCAGGCAGTCACAGAAGGCATCAAGGAAAAGGGAGAGAGACCACAAGGGAAGAGGCACTGCCAGTTCTGCCTTCTCTACTTTCTCACTCCGACGCTGCCGTGGTCTGTGGTCAACTGTTCTGGAGTCATCGTGACCTTTGCTCCTCACCCTTTGCTGACAGGGAAGATGTGCACAGATGTGGTAAGCCAAGATCCACAGGGTATACATTCTCCCTCTGTGCTCCAAGTCTCAAATGAGGAAGGTAAACACTTCCTCCTTCTTGAATTGTTCCGCCAGAACTAAGGGTCTCCCAAATGACCTCTCTGAGCTCCTAGATTAGGGCCTAGTATGGAAATGCCCAGAACCCACAACAGATGCTTTCAATGACTCAGGGCTTAGACTCCAACAAGAATTCCCACAAAGGAGGGGGGTGGAGTTAAATTGGTAGAGTAAACCCTGAGGTCCCTGGAAAACGTGTGCAGAAGAAAAGGGAATCCCTGGACAAGTGGCAGACAATCTTTACTCAGGAATCCTGGAAACTGAGTCATGTTTAAGACCAATATTCTTGTGATGCCTCTGTAAAATCCTGCTAGAATTTACTGGTGGCATACGGGGATGTGATTAGGAAGACCTTGACATAGAAACAGGGGTGACAAGGCTAGCAGTCTGCTTTCCATCTAGCCCTACGTGGAACACGGATATGAGCTAATCATTTGCCATGTGCAAGCATGGCATCTACTCCCTCAGTAGCTTACCACCAGAGAAGGGAAGGCAGGGTGGTCCCCAGCCTGTCCCACCTCAACCAAAGCCCTGCCTGACTTCATAAGAATGCTTTATGTTCTGAAACACTCAAGATTTCGGTGAGGAGCCAATCAAACCCTGCAGTAGAGCACTTAGTTAAGTACTGAAAAGGACAGCATTCACGCTTCCTCCTGAGCCTGGGTGGTGCCAGGAAGGAATTCATTGATCTGTAAGGCAGTCAACAACTTCCATGTGCCGCGGCTGCCAATACCTGCTGTCCTACCTACCCCAGGGCTAAAAGCACAGAAGAAATGAAGAAATGTGCGTTTCGGTTCCGAAAATCACATAGGAGACATATGCAATTCTAAAATCATCTAATGCTAATCCCTAATGCTTCTCAATATATTACAAATTAGTGCAATGTCCCCCAGTCATTGGAATTACTTGGTTACATTTGACTGAATTTTTAACCTAAAACTGGTCTCAGAGACATGGCATCAGGCCAGTGCCCAATATTAACTGAGGAATGAATTCAGGGCACACACAACCATGGAAGAACACTGTTGCATCCTAATTAGGTTATAGTTCTAAACTCCCTTCAGATTCTTCTATTTTTAAATTTATTGAATTTTAAAGTATTTATTTTTACTATTTTTTGTCGTGTGTGTGTGCATGCATGTGTGTGTTTGCATGTGCACGCCTGTACGCTCACATGAGTGCAGGTGTCTGCATAAGTCAGAGGCATCAGATCCCTCTGGAACCAGAGTAACAGGTAGTGATGTTCCCAACACAGGCGCTGGGAACCAAGCCTCTACAAGAGCAGCACATATCTCAACCACTGCACCATCTCTTCAACCAAATCTTTTATCAATAACTACACTTTTAAAATTATTTAAAATATCCTACTGAAATTATATAATAATACTTAAAGACTGGCGACTGGTCTTGAACCTTCTGTCCTCCTGCCTCAGTCTCTCTGGTGTTAAGGTTGCAGGAGTGCACTACCTTGCCTAGCTATGGATTGAAAACTGAAACAAATGGAAACCCCTGAAGAAGGGGCCTTTGGGAGCTCTCCCTGCTTCCACACACAAATGAAGACAGTGGCCTTGGCATCCCAGAGGAACAAAGGCTCCCCAGCCCTGGCAGCCTCCTGAATGACAGAAACCAGCCTCCCTTTCAAAATCATCTCTGCAACTTAGAGAAAGGCCTCTAGGGTCACAGAATGAAACCTACCCTAATCTACAAACAAAACTTGCTTTGATGTTGCCAAGCTGGCCTGCCTCCCTTCTTATCAGCAGCTGCATCTCCATTAAGCACTTAGTCAGCAACCATTAGGGGGCCCAGTTCTGCACCAGGTGCCTCTCCAGAGAGGACTGAAAGAAAGGAGCACAGGCCTTGCCCTCCTTGCTACAGACAGACGGGCAGAAACACACGCACATGCGCGCACACGCGCACGCACACACACACACGCACACACACACACAATCTCTCTAGCACGCAAAGGTGGGGGAGGAGTTGCTCTGGGACTGAGGGTGCTGGACTTGAGGTAACACCTCACCTCTCTACCATCCCTGCTGTTTGGCAGTGAGAGGACCAGGAAGACTCTCCAGAGCTTTTTGACTCCTCATTAATTTCTGAATCCCGCCCCTAACTGGTCTTCCCTTCCATGACAGTGGGGGCTAGGCTAATCCAAGCTCAGCATCCCCTTCCATGACAATTTTTCTGGCTAGGCTAAAAGTGACCGGGGGACCAGAGTTTGTGGATCAAAGATGTCCAAGATTCCAACTGTACCTCTTTCATGCAGGCCGGAGCACCCTCTGCATACTCCAATAACCTATCAAGACACTGTGTATACATCTAGTTCCAAGGAACAGACTGCCTGAGGAGCTCAAGTGGAAACCAGCACTTGGGTACCATCCCAGTGGCCGAGGACACCATGCAGATGTGCTCTGAGCACGCAAGTCCTTAGCTCTAGCCACCTCTGCCTGAATCCTCCATCCATGGAGAGCGCTCAGTGGCCTACACTGTCACTTTCCAGGCCTCCCTAGAGCCAGCCCTAGTGACTAAGGGGGGCAAGTCACAAATAGGAGGTGAGGGGAGGGAGGCTGAGAAAGTTTCCAGAATTTCCTGCTTGTGTGTGGCCAACTGTTCATAACCAGGATGTTGGACATGCCAGCAGGAAGAAACACATCCTTTGTGGAGTACTTGTTCAGAACACCAGTCCAACCGTCAGCACCTCCCGACTAACATTCAGGAGAGCCAGACCTGGGATGGACAGGGGCTTCTCTGCTTTCACCCGTGAAGTGACTGAAGACCAAACCCAGTCTCAGCCTAACAGAATCTGGGGAGTCAAAGTGAGCTTGGAGCTCAGAGTGCCATCCTCCAGAACCACTCCATCTGGAGTCAGGAAGGGAGAGAAGCTGACACACCCGGAGCACCCACACGAGCCACAGGCATGGTAGACTATACCTCACTGAGCCCTCAAAGAGCCCTACAAGCAAAGGGCATGCTGGGGTTCAGAGAAGTGAAGAACTCACACAAACCCACATAACTAGTAATTGGATTTAAAAAAAACAGGATGAAAAATCAAAGTCCGTGTTTTACCAGCAGGGAAATGAAACACGCAGACCTAGAGAGACAGATGAGGATGAAGAGACGGAGACAGACAGGTTTACAGGAAAATATACACAGTTATCCCCCAGATCCAACCACAGGGTGCAGTAGAGAGGACAGCGTGCAGCCCACAGTGTCCTTCCCCAGCACTGCCTGCAGCATAACTCACCTGAAGCTCCCCTAACTGTGGACATCCTCGTGGGGGACTGAAAGCTGCTATTTCCACAGTTGCATAGAGAAAAACAAACAAACAAATAATAATAATAATAATAAAAACAACCCTGCTTTCCTGGGCTTCCTCCAGCTCTCAGTCTCCAGCTATGGTCACAACGAGCATCCATCCTCACAGGGACCGACTTCCTCCCTCCAGATCCAAGCCACGCTAGCCACCCTCAAGGGCCACTAAAATTCCCAAGAGTAGTTAGATGTTGGCTACTCTTACCCACCACCCCCTCGCAGAACCCAGCTACTTGCCACCGGCTTTCCTTTCAGCCTCCCACACTAGCACTTTGCCCAACCAGGCCCAGTACCTTCTGCCCTGAAATCTAAAAGGAAAGAACTTCCAGCTAGAATCCTAAACCCAGAAGGGAACTAGGTCCACAGCCCCAAATTTGTTCAGACACATAGCTGATGACACTCTCCCTGGAGGGTTTTGTTATTATTGTTTGTTTGTTTTTAATACAAAAATCTCAGTCTGGCTGGCCTGGAACACCCTATTTAGCTGGGACTTCCCAAGAGGTGGGGTTATGGCTCAGGCAGCCTTTCCATGGGGATTCTAGCTAGACACGTCTATCTAACTGCCTCTTGCTTGGTGGCACCTTTGACATAAGGTAGAGTACATCAGGAGTTCAGGGTCATCCTCAGTCATGTGGTCCCCACCAAGATCTGTGCAGGCTGTTGCTGCAAAGTCCTCAGTTCCTAGCGGCAAGGGTCTTTATATCATGTGACATATGCTCCAAGAAATAGTAATAGAACTGGCTTTCAAGCAAAGGAAGGGGAAAGAAGGTTGAATGATTCATTTAACTAACATGTCTTGTTCCAGCAGCTCCCATGGCACCATGGGACGCTTCCTCCAGCTATGTTACTAACTTTCAGCAGTGACCAGGCATGCACACAAGTCACCTGCCATATTACAGACTTCACAGCCTCACACTCAACCATCACAGGAGGCAGAGCTGACTTCCTGACAATCAGGGACCCCTCTGCTCTACCGGAAGGCCCAGAAAGGCAGGATCGTCTCTGCCCTGGCTGTGACAAGACATGTCACATGCCATCCCTGAACAGTCACCATGGCATGGCTGTCTGACTTGTGTACTCTGTGAGGCCAATGCCCCTCAGATCACCTTCTGTTCACAGAAGAGCTGGCCAGCGTGCTTTGGGGAAACAGAGGAGAATGGGTGCTGCGGAGGCTGCTGTAAATGCCCTGCAGAGTTGGGACACACCTAGGCACCCTCCAAACACCTTTGCACAAGTGTCCAGTGGCCTCCGAGCTGACAAAAGTACAATTTTGCAAGCTAAGGAAAGAACTAGAACTGTCAATAGAAGAGGAAGCTACTGTGGCAAAGAACTCATTTCAAGACTGGGCATTATGACAAGAAGCTCCCTCAGAGGCACAGACTGAGACCTCTACGGTTAATGGTTGTACAAAGAACTTCCAGGCAGTGAGCCTCAACCCCATCCCACCCCCAGCAAAAAGCTAAGAAACTGAGCTTAAAACAAGGATCCTCAGGTTGACAAAACCACCCAGAAGGGCCAGGGAGGAAAAGCCCAACTCCAAAGAGGCTGCAGCATAAAGTCAACTCCAGCATGGATGGTGACCTCCCATAGCCATACAGACGGAGTCCATCAGTTGCCTTACACATTATAAACTCAGGCACCTGACCAGGAGGCTACCAGAGAATCCCTCAAGGTTGTCTCAGTTGGTCTGTCTGACAGCCCTCTAAAACCATCAACTCAATAATGAACACAAACACAATACCACTTCCAAATACCTTTCCCAAGCAGAAAGTGCTTTCATGCTGGCGGCTTTTATCGTGAAAATTAGCATGACAGTTTGTACTGCTCTGCCACATTCTCTCATGACATTTTCTTTAAACCTGCAATGTGATTTGCTTCTGTCCAAAGAGTGCTACTTTTGATTCTTAGTATAACCCACATATTACTAGTTAGGGTTTGTCAACACCCCCCCCGGGCAACTAAGTGGTAGCTGCATGTTTGCCACTGAACTCTCAGACCAGAGTGACAATGGGATCATGCATGTTCACAGCAAGATGGCAAAGGTCTTCAATTCCAACCGAATGGTGGAAACTACGTTGTCAGCTTTGGAATCTTTATAGTCAACCAAGTCCTGGTTCTGTTTTTAAATATATTCAGTACAATATTGAGACCTGAGCAGAAGGGCTGCTTGCTGACCTGGTAAGCTAGGCCTACTCCTCCTATGGTGATGCCTGGTAAGCTAGGCCTACTCTTCCTATGGTGATGCCTGGTAAGCCAGGCCTACTCCTCCTATGGTGGTGCCTGGTAAGCTAGCCACACACCTCCTAGGGTGGTGCCTGGTAAGTGAGCCTACTCCTCCTATGGTAATGTCTGGTAAGCTAGGACACTCCTCCTATGGTGGTGCGTGGTAAGCGAGCCTACTCCTCCTACGGTGATGTCTGGTAAGCTAACCACACTCCTCCTATGGTGGTACCTGGTAACTAATCACACTCCTCCTATGGTGGTGCCTGGTAACTAATCACACTCCTCCTATGGTGGTGCCTGGTAAGCTAACCACACTCCTCCTATGGTGGTACCTGGTAAGCTAGCCGCACTCCTCGTAGGGTGGTTTAGAATCTTTGGGGGTCAGAAGGATCTTCCCTTGCACCTTTTAGACCAGGGACTGAGAGCAAGGTGCCAGGATTTCTGGCCAGAAACTCCACCACACATCTAGGACCAATGAAGGTCACCATCCTGAAGCTCAGCTAGTGTCACTGCTGTGTGCAACCTCCAGGACAAGAAGTGGTTCAGGGGACCTGTTTGGGGGTGAGGGGTTGAATATTAGGAAGCCGGTCAGATCCCATTCCAACATGAGAATACGGAACTAGTGAGAACCCTGCACAAACCCTCAATCAATTCATGAATCAAATAAATAAATACCCTCAACAAAACCATGGTTAAAAAAAATAAATTAGTAAATAAAAGAAACTTCCTGAGATCACCTAATCAGCCTTGAAAAGCAAAGCAACAAATGAGCTATAAAACTAACCCGATTTAAATAGATCGATTCTCAAGAAGGTACAAGGTGTATCAATCAATGTTTTCTGTGTCTACTAATCTTTATCTAACCACAGGACACATGATTCTACAGATAGTCTCAATTGCAAAACCTCCATGGGCTGTCTTTAAACTATGCTGCATAGGAAAGGGTCACTATCAGTCTATCACTGGTAGGGGAGGGAGGTGCCACTATGAAGAGGAACCATTTTGCAAGTGAAAATGCACCAAGCTGTGCAAAAAACCAGAGCCCCAACATTAGTGAGTCTACATCAGAGGCACCGGAGTTGTTTTCTTTTAATGGTGGTAATGCTTTCACATACATTACATAATCTCTACTTCTAGAGTCGAAAAGGAATTAAACACCTACAATCCATAATTATCACAAGTTACAGTGAATTGGGCAGGTGCTGTGATCTTATAATGAAAGAATCCCTTGTAGTAAAAACTATCCACCTCATAAACAACACTTAAAATGGTTCTATCTAATGTTTCTAAATTGAAACTTTCCCTCAAAAGAGACAGACAGGGAAGGAGATGACTCCGTAAGGTGTGAGCCACATGAGCATGAGAGTCTAACTTTGGATTCCCAGCGCCCATGTTCAAACAAATAAACAAAAAAGCTGAAAAGACAGGTATGACAGTGAGTGCCTATAATCCTAGCACTGAGGCGGTGCAGGCAAGAGAATCACATCAGTTCTTGCTGAACTGACTGCCTCTGGCTTATGTATATACCTGCATGCACAGCTTCAAGAAAACGTGTGTGTGCATACACATACACACACACATGCACACACGTTCACAGAGACAAGTGAATAATGCAAAGTAGGTGTGTCAATTGTATTACTTATGTTCATTATGAGTATCTGTCCCTCACATGGATGACATGCCATCTCTCTGGTCAGAACTTTTGTAATTACCAATTCTTAAGAGGATTCACCCTAAGCACAGCAAATCGCCAAAAGGTAACATGGCCCCTGATTAAACATAGTTGCCTATACCCCTAAGTAGAAGTCTAGTCTATCTTTGTAGAAAGTACTTAAAAGGGGAGCAGGAGGAAGAGGCAGTAGCTGCTCCACAATTTGGCTGCCTTCAAAATGCATTCATTACATATGGACCCAGAAGCAAAACCTGATTCACCCTAAGCCGTGAGCACTTTGGACATACTGTGTAAGATGCTGCTTCCATTTTTTGCCAAGTTTAAACCACGCCAAACATGCTCATGCCTCCACTACTGTGCAGGATACTTGGTTCTCTACACTATCTGAGTTGTCCTCTGCTGAAGAAACACCATAATCTCTGCCTTCTCAGGGCGGGGTGGGGTGTCTTTCCCTATTGTGTAGCTATGTATGCCCAACCTATTCAGAAGTAACTGGACCTACGTACCAAGGACATGAAGAAAAGAGTACCTAAATCCATGTGTGTCAGTCAATGGAAGGCACCCTCTCCTCCAGCTATGTAACCTGAGATGACGTTCACTTCTGCAGGAGCCATGCCTATGAACCGCTGGGCTCTCATGGTCAACAAAGCTGCCGAGTCTGGTGTTCATGTCTGCATTAAACCAGAACATCTAGACCATGTTCTTCCCTAGGTGTCCCTACTCTTCCAGCACTGGCAGATTCCTTTCTGCATTCTGAGTCAAGAACATAGGTGCAAACTCAAGACACTATAAGGCCAGACACTAAAGACAGCATGGCCACCCCCCAGAAAAGGCTCTCCTCACTTCACCTGCTTGGGCCTTAAGCAGCTGCAATTCAGATCAGTCTCTGTATTCAGACCATAAAATGTGTGTCTATTTTTAACAAGGAGACATGATTAAATCATATCAAATGTCTTGTTTACTACATTAACCTCAGTTTCTGCTTAACATGCTTCTCAAAGAAAAGAGGACAGCTTGCCTGGAATGGCCAGGTTTTAATGAGCCTATGCTGGGTACAAGAGATCTCCACTAGGGAAAAGCCAGGCTTTTCAGCCCATATTTAAAAGAGTTACAGACTCATGAATGAGCCATAGAATTTAATGTAAGCCTTGGAATACAAGCTCAGACACAAGTACTTCCCCTTTAGGTTCCCCAAAAAGATATAAAGATTAATATTTGTATTTAGGAGACAGAATCAAAAGTTTGTTAGTTCAAGACCAGCCCGGGCTATATAGCAAGTTCCCATTCATCCTAAGCTATATAGTGAGATGGAAAGAGGAAAATGTACAGGAGACATCATAGGATGGTCTTTGTTTTATGGAAAACATTTATTTTAGGCATAAGCTGGGGGGGGGGACCTCGGATGTGCTTTTAGATGTGAAGATGACCTGGGTGCAGCACTGGCCTGTGATCCTGCTGATGACCAGGGCTGCTGCAGCTGATCTGGGTATCTCCTCCCATCCCCATTGCTCCCTTACGCCGCACACTGAAGTGAACCATCTCCCCAGACAAAGGAGTTACCTGCCTACCCTCTAGAGTATTCCAAGCTACTCCCCTGCTAGGTCTCAGAATATTGTACTCTATTATCACAGGGCCCAAGGAAAGCTCACAGAACAGCCAGTGATGTAAGTGGGTCTTCTATCTATCTGTTACTTTCATTGGTTAATAAAGAAACTGCCTTGG
>LOJH01014710.1:0-23935 GCA_001685095.1 Ellobius talpinus
TGTACTCCAGGAAAGAGGGTATATGACTGTAGTCCAGGAAAGTGGGTATATATGCCTGTAGTCCAGGAAAGTGCATATATATATATATATATATATCTGTATTTCAGGAAATTGGGTATATGCCTGTACTCCAGAAAAGTGGGTATATATGCCTGTACTCCAGGAAAGTGGGTATATGTCTGTACTCCAGGAAAGTGGGTATATGCCTGTACTCCAGGAAAGAGGGTATATGCCTGTACTCCAGGAAAGAGGGTATATGCCTGTACTCCAGGAAAGAGGGTATATGCATGTACTCCAGGAAAGAGGGTATATGCTTGTACTCCAGGAAAGAGGGTACATGCCTGTACTCCAGGAAAGTGGGTATATGCCTGTAATCTAGGAAAGTGGGTATATGGCTGTACTTCAGGAAAGAGGGTATATGCCTGTACTCCAGGAAAGTGGGTATGTGCATGTAATCTAGGAAAGAGGGTATATGCCTGTAGTACAGGAAAGTGGGTATATGTCTGTAATCTAGGAAAGTGGGTATATCCCTGTACTCCAGGAAAGAGGGTATATCCCTGTACTCCAGGATAGAGGGTATATATATCCCTGTAGTCCAGGAAAGAGGGTATATGTCTGTACTACAGGAAAGTGGGTATATGCCTGTAATCTAGGAAAGTTGGTATATGCCTGTAATCTAGGAAAGAGGATATATGCCTGTAGTACAGGAGTGGGTATATGCCTATGTTTCTGTGTGCTACTTGCAAATTATTTTTACCTATTTATTTTATAAATATTTCCTTTTCAATGAGTTGCCACTGGAAGCCTTGGGACCTTACCTCCATCTCCAGAAAGGCAGCTATGGCTATGCTTTCCTGTCTCCCTAATCTATGCCCTAATTGCACTTTCCCGGCTAACTCTAGACTGTGTAGATGCGCTTGATTTCTTTATGGAGGCTGGCTGTGACAGATATACTCCCAACTGATCCTCAACTAATCTGCTTTTCTGTGACACCCTGGACATAGCTTCTTCTGACCCTCCTGGATGACTATGATGACAGGATGCACATCACACAGACACACACACAGACACACACACACACACAGAGACACACACAGACACATACACAGAGACAGGCACACAGAGATACACACAGATTCACAGGTACACAGACACACACACAGGCACAGAAATACACACACATAGGTACAGACATACACACACAAAAACACACAGGCACACAGACCCACAGGCATATAGACACACACAGGCATAGACATACACACAAACACAGCAAACACACAGGCACACAGATACATACATAGATCAGGAGAGAGAGAAACAGACAGACAGACAGACACAGAGATGGAGACAAAGGCAGAGACAGAGAGAGAATGCTTCTTTCCCTGAGGACCAGCACAGTGTGACAGAACCCAGCCATCCACAAGGAACATTCTGGAGCTCTCTGCTCCCTTTGGAGCTCTGTCTCTGGGGAGCCCCTCAGCTCTTGTGTCTTGCTGACTTGTTTTGCCTAGCACTGTATCCTTTCAGTCGGTTTTGCTGTCTGTCCAAAAGAGCATTCTGTATGTCTAGATGCCATGGTGGTGAGTGAGCCATACCCCAGCATGCACTACATATCACACGGGTACACACAGCTCCCACCCTATCACACAGCCTCACACTCTACTCTTGCTAACAGGGTCTTGCATATGCCCTTGGCTCATCCCTTCCTGTGCTGGGCTTCCGTAGGACAGAGGAGGAGCACAAAGTGCAGGCTCACTAAACAGGACTCACGCCAACCTGTCACAGTTTCCCCGTGGGCTCCACATTCACAAGGCAGAATAAGAATCTGGTGCTGGTTAGTCTGCAAGTGTGGAACTCACAAACCCGTGCTTTAACCAAGTGTCTCTGTAGGCACCTTTCTCCAAGATCATCAAGAGCATGCCAGCAGCATCCTCCTTCCACAAGCGAGTAACCTCTTCCTTTTGGTTTTGACCCTCATGGTTGCCAGCATTAAGCCATGTGGCTTCGTTGCTGTCTGCTAGAGTTCAGAGACCAATCACCAGGAATCTGTTGGCAGTGTGCTAGGCTTGACAAATAAAAGTTAAGAGTACTCAGGCAAACTTGAAATTCAGCTCAACAGGGAATACCTTTATAGTGTGTGTCCCCAAACAGCCAGGTTTCAAGTCCAGCTGTTTATCTGGCATCTGTGAAGGGATGCCTTCAGAACCGTGTTTATGGAAGGGTCTGAGAAAGTGACTGTAGGTCTGCATCCTTCTACCTCACGTCACCGAAGTCTGCACCCTTCCGTCTCACGTCACCGAAGTCTGCACCCTTCCGTCTCACGTCACCGAAGTCTGCATCCTTCCGTCTCACGTCACTGAAGTCTGCATCCTTCCGTCTCACATCACTGAAGTCTGCACCCTTCTGTCTCATGTCACCGAAGTGTGCCTCATTCTCCTGTGCAGGCATTTGCCTCCACCCATTGACTTGCAACCACCTTAAGAAGACACATGAAAACAAAGCTTGCAACATTGCACATTGACTGTATTCTAATAATGTGCTTGGTGCATCTACCATTTCCAAAAGCTAGTTACCTCAACTTCCTTCATGTTTTCTTTCACTTCTACTATATTTTCTAAAAAGAATTAAAAACATTTACACCAAGACTGGAGTTATAACACAGTAGTAGAATACTAGCATGTGGGATTGTAGGTTAACTTTGTATAACTACCAGTAACTAAGTAACCAACCAATTAACCAATTAAATTTAAATAAAATCATAAATGTTTTTACTTTTTCATTCAACCTCCCTTCCCCAGGTATTTTACATGTTTGATATTTTAATATGAAAATGTGAAAATAAACTAATAATGTCTTTGGAAACAGTGAAAAATAAAAAAGACACAGGAACTCTCCTGAGACACTGCCCTCACAATTCCTTGAGCAATTCAACTAGGAACTAAGAGTCCAGGGTTTTTCTTCAAAGGGTTCAAAGACGATTTTAAAAGTCAGGTGTCATTTTTCTTCCTAAAGCATGAGGCCTCTTGTCTGCATGACAAGAGCATTCTGACTGAATCTTCTCCCTAACCACAGCCTGCATGTTAGCAGAAGTGTAGATGGAAGCTCCATGCTCTGTGGAGGCCACGTTCAGCTTGCATCCCCGGGAGTTTCACATAAGCAGGATTCTGTGGACTGTGTTCTGCTTCACCTGAGCTGCCCTCATTTTTTGGCCTGGTTCTTAAAGCCTTTACGATCGACTGGCAAAATGCATGTTGTTATCCTGTATCTCACCCTTTTTCTCATACTGCCTTGCATGCTGCAAAATGCTCAAAGATGGTACCACGAATTAAAACTTCAGGCAGCTCTAGAGAATGCCTGCACAGAATAAGTGAGCCATTACACATCCCCAATGTGTTCACGCTGTAAAATGTCTCTCAACATCATCCCAGATACGTTTTATAAAGTACTAGTAGTAAGACATTAAAAATGACAAAAATGTCTTTAATCTATTTTTAAAAATGTAATCATCTGAGATATGATTCACCTCACAATAAATAGTGATTGCCCAGACAGGTCTGTCCAGCTGCGGAGTGCTTTGTGAAGCAGGAAGACATCTACTTTCCAAAAGATCCTCAGTGGTCTTGCCCCACTTCTTAGGACTTGGGGCAAGGACAGATGGGACAGCACATCTCCCTCTTTTGAGCAAAACAACAACAACAAAAAATGCAGTATGCATGGTCATTAACCAGCTATCACCACTGCAAGAGCCAGACGGACCCAGAGGGGTGGAGATGACATCCAGCCGTCCTCTGACCAAAAATCACTGCCCTCTGTTGCTTGTCATGTGTGCTCTGACTGTGTGTGCTCTGACTGTGTGTGCTCTGACTGTGTGTGCTCTGACTGTGTGTGCTCTGTGTGTGCTCTGACTGTGTGTGCTCTGACTGTGTGTGCTGTTAGGACAAAGGGTAAGGTGGAAGCCTCTTCCTTCAGGGAACTGGAGGCCACTTATGCCCATAGAAGACAGGGTGGAAGGCTGCCCGTGCAGAGTCTAAGAAACGAAGGGAGCCAGCAAGTGCAGGGATAACAGAGGCAAAGGAGGCACTGGCCAAGCCCGATGAGGACTCTGAAACTTTCCTCCATTCTGGGGTGTGTCTGACAGCTGCAGTCAACACCAGGGTTTCTCTTTAAGTTTATTTAAATAGTAATATAAATGATCAGGCATCACTGAGTTTACTAAGCACAGGCTGAAGGGGCAACTGTATCTCACTTCTGTACGCTCTGTATGCAGTATCCTTTAGGGACCGTGTGCTTGAGTCTTCTGTATCTCACTTCTGTACGCACTGTATGCAGTATCCTTTAGGGACCGTGTGCTTGAGTCTTCATCTGCTCCAGTGCAGCAGATGCTAGGACACACCCTCAAAGCTACAGTGGCTCACAAAATAAAAAAAATACTTTAAAGATAAACTATTTTTTTATTGATGCTTCAAGAATTTCAAAAACTCTAGGGTGAGCCTTGCTCGTGGAAGGCACAGGAATATCTAGCTATGATTACAGTTCCTTCAGACTGGTAGAGGATGAAAGTCAGTGATCCTCAGATCAGAAAATCCATATCCAGTCCTCCAAGCAAAACATAAGTCGACTGAAGGTCCATGCCCTGTGCCTCCTACTAAATTCCCCAAGCTCTTTGCTACAGTGTCTCTACCCCAGACCACTGTCTTTGCTCTTAGTGGGTATTAGAGTCTAATCCCAGCTCGGCCCACCACAGATGTGGTGCTAGATGCTCTCACCTTCCTGGGGGTTGATGTTTTAATAGGAGAGTTTTATGATAGCACAACATAGGTTTTCAAGCACAGTGAGAGTAGGTATGGCTCCAGCTGCATGGGTTTAAGCACAGTGAGTCTAGGAATTGCTCCAGCTGCACAAGTTGAAGCACAGCGAGTGTAGGAATGGCTCCAGCTGCACAGGTCCAAGCACAGTGAGTGTAGGAATGGCTCCAGCTGCACGGGTTCAAGCACAGTGAGTGTAGGAATAGCTCCAGCTGCACGGGTTCAAGCACAGTGTAGGAATGGCTCCAGCTGCATGGGTTCAAACACAGTGTAGGAATGGCTCCAGCTGCACAGGTTCAAACACAGTGTAGGAATGGCTCCAGCTGCACAGGTCCAAGCACAGTGAGTGTAGGAATGGCTCCAGCTGCACGGGTTCAAGCACAGTGAGTGTAGGAATAGCTCCAGCTGCACGGGTTCAAGCACAGTGTAGGAATGGCTCCAGCTGCATGGGTTCAAACACAGTGTAGGAATGGCTCCAGCTGCACAGGTTCAAACACAGTGTAGGAATGGCTCCAGCTGCACAGGTCCAAGCACAGTGAGTGTAGGAATGGCTCCAGCTGCACAGGTTCAAGCACAGTGTAGAAATGGCTCCAGCTACATGTGTACTGTCTAGACACGGTATGAGACAGAAGGAGTCGATGACCCTGAGAGCAGGCCAGGAACTGGTGCTACAAGGTAAATACAGCTATCAACAGAGCTGGTGGCCCAGGGTAGGGACCTCTGGGACAGACCAATGTCAGGAGAAACTTTGGTCTAATGATCTCGTGGACAGCTGGATCTGTGGGGATAGCTAACACAGACCCTGTTAGCAGAGCACAAGCGCTCCAGTTTAAGGACGCCTGTAGGAGTGCTGAACCCACAACTCAGTATTCCAGGGTGAGACACCTGAGGCAGACCCTTATTAGCTGACCCCAAAGCCCATTGCTCGAAGGTGTGGGCAGCTGAAGCAGGAACCCATATCCCAGTGCCCTGCGGTGGGGACATCTGAAACAAGTTCCTGGCAGCTAAATTCACTCCCCAGTGTTTTAGGGCAGGGGCATCCGAGGCAGACTTTTGTGAGTAGGGTATACAATCCAATGTTCCCCAGTGGGGAAAGCTGTTTTGGGAGCCTGTTTTAATAATCAAACTAGACTCATAGGGAAGAGGCATATAGCCACAGGCCCTGGCTCTGCTGCTTGTCTGCTTGTTGCCATGATCATTGCCATGATGGTCACAGATTCACTCTCTAAAACTATAAACCCCCAAAACCTCTTTTCACTGCAAATTGCTTTGTCTGTGGTCCCTCATCACAGCAGCAGAACAGTAACTAAGACAGACATGATGCTATGAGGAATGCTGTGTCCTTTAGGCTTTTGTTCTGGAATTCTCTTTGGCAGGTCTGTCCCTGGAACTTCAAGAGCCCTAAGTGTGTTCTTCTGCAGGAGACTCTGAGCCTCCTGGACAAGTCCAGGTGCTAAATGTTGTCAAGGACATTGCATTTGGGATAAAACACCTGGATTCTCTCTTATTTTCTCTGGTGTCTTTTGCAAATACCTTAGACTGAGCAGTTTGGGAACCTTTACAACCTAAGAATCTTCAGTCTGAGAGCCTTTACAACCTAAGAATCTTTGTCCACAAAAAATGACCATTTCAGGTTCCACCTCATTTCTGTAACAGAAACCCCTCAAGTCCTCTGTGCCACCTCTACCGTTAATAGCTCCTGTTATAAGCATAGTGAATGATTGGCTTTATGGGCAGGCCATATGAGATTTATGACTTACTCTGCATCCAGAGTCCCACACCGAACCACGGAACATTTGTCTTCCACAGATAGAGAAGAGAGGAGCAGGGCCTGAACTACAGTTGGGTGGCACTGTCTTTGGATGACTGTGCTGCCTCCAGCAGCTTAGCCGTCATTTCAGCACGGGGAAACAGTTCTGAGCAGACGCATCCCCTATAGCCACGCTGTTAGTCCCCCAATGTGGCACCTGCTTCTACAGAGAAGCTTGTCTCCATGAAAGGAACTCTGAAATTTGAGGCCTGCAACCTTACTCAACATTCTTAGCTTAGGATCCTGGGAATTTACACAAGCCTCAGTCTCCACAGTGGAGTTCTCCTGTGGGATGGAAGGAACTCCATCACCCCATCCTCGTGCTTAACGTCCAGTTACGTGTGATCTTTGGTGTTGTTAAGGTTTAAAGTCCACTTAACCCTCTGCTTAAGCTTGCTGTGTGATGGCACGAGGCTGGGAAGAATTGCCAGTGGTGGTTCAGGTTTGCTAAGTGACATGATTTGGAAGTGACTTTAAATGGTTTCTTCTTTCCGTGCCTTGTGCTTCACTGGGAAAGACAACAAGCTGGAGTTTAGATAGTGGGAGTGATGAAGATCCCATCCTGTGGGTGTCGGTGGCTCTTGTACTCTGGTATATAAAAAGGCCCATGCCTCTGCACAGCTCAAAACTAAGGCAAAGCCTACATCAATAAGGATGGCCAATCTGCGGCCTGTGCAAAGGCTTGGCTCCAATGGCCTTGGGGGCCCTTGAAACTCTCAGTGGTCAGATCACTGCTGCAAACTGATTTCTTTATTTTAATTCGAGAATGCTACCCTGTTCTTAAGATCTTTCATGTGCCCTGTGCAGAGGACAGGAACTCAAGAGCAGACAGCAACACGGTGATGGAGTCAGAGCTGGGAAGTAGTTCTCAGACCAGCATTCCTGAATCACCAACCCAGATGTGGGCCTCTAGCAGGGTGTGACTTCAAGGACCCCCATGTGCACTGCCTGCCACCATCAGCCTGCTTGGAGCTCCGATTCTCAGCTGGCTACAGAAAGATTACTGGATCCACTGCAACCAGAGCGACACCAACATAGACTTAAAACAAATGAGTGCTCCTGAGAGCCCATCCTCAAGGGTCATGTCCTCAGTTTGGGTCAGTTTTAAGAGTATTAAAGAATTGCCCACTCATGAAACTGAATAGATATTGAGAAACTCAAGTGTATGTCTCTAGAAATAGAGACACCAGTGGAGACATGGAAAGACGCCCACAGGTGCTAACTGATAAGGAGACATTACAATCTTGGCTCACCTTTCGCTGACCCAGTAACATCCAGGTTGACTTTGGTGTGACGTGTCACTGTGCAGGGTTCTTGAAAAACTGGGCCATATCTAGAGAGAGTGGTCCTAAAAGGCGTGGGCCATGTCCCAGATGTTACTGAACTACAGGGACTGGGTGTGTTTTCTTTTCTTTGTCCTGAGTCCTAAAGCAAAGCAGGCAGCATCAGCAGGACTTCAGGTAGGAGATGTGCCTGGCCTCACAGCTGGGGCAGAGGAGACTGGGGTCCCTGAAAGGAAGTCACCAAAAAGAGAGCAGAACTTCAAAGGCATTGATGAGGACGGCCCAGAAGAGGAGGTCACATAAAAGACAGCGGGGTTGGGACCAAACCAGGACATGGTATAGGATTTATGCCTGGCTGACCCTCAGGATCCTTCAAACCCCAAGATCCCAGAATAGAGGATAAGGAGAGTGAACAGGACACAGTGGGGATGTGATGAATGACACTGTCATTTTCCTCTGTCTGTGGTCCTGTGGCCCTGTCTTAGGTGCTCATCCCCACAGGATGAGTGGTCTTACTGGAGCAGAACATCCTCATTCACAGTGGCCGTGTGCTGCTGCTCTCATCGACCCAAGAACTGATTCCTTCCTGCAACCACTCTGGAGATCCCATGAGCCCTGCTCTCACTGGGACCTGCTTTCAGTGAGGGTCTAAGATACATGTGATATGAGGAGCCCCCAAACATGCATTCGATTGGCTGGAAAGACTTAGTCCCTCCCCCAATCCTCAAGTGGAGTTGGTCAACATGGTCCTGAAAAGCAGGGTCATTCATATGTGTCAAGCCTTGCATGGCTTCAGCAGACCCAGCACTTCCAACTAGGTCTATTATGCTATTGCTAGCTCAACCCACCAAGTGTCAGGAAGGCCTGGGCCTGCTGAGATGGAGGTGATAATAGTGGAACTCCACGCTGTACTTCTGAGTCCTCACTGAGCTGACAGGGCTCACCATGGACCAGAAACCTCTGAGCAGTCTGGGAAGCTGGCCAGGAAGCATGAGGGAGGACAGGGGTGACAAGATGACAAGGAAAATGGGTGGGAGGGTCCTGCAGCAGAGACACGTGGATGGGACCACTGGCTAGACCAAGATCACTGGCGAGTCCATCCGCAGACCCACAAAGCCCAAGAGGTCTCAAAGTGACTGCATTTGCCCTGATGGAAAATGTGAGTCTCTTACTTAGATTCAAAGAGGTGAGGGTCAGCAGAATCCAGCAAGAAAATGATATTGCAAGAAAATAATTTATAGGCTGGGTTTGAGGCAATATTTTATATTTTAAAAATGTGTATATGTGTGTGTTTGTGTGTATACACACGTGTATAGGCCAAGGGAGGTGATGAGTGTGTTCCTCTGCCATGGCTCACCACTTTACCCCCTCTCATTGAACTTGAAGATCAGTCACTGCTTTTTGTTATCTTAGTGGCAACCCACTTCCTAGTGCTGAAATTCCAAGTCCATGTGACTGATTATGCTCAAATTTTTCTGCAGCTGCTGGGATCCAGACTCAGGACTTGGTGTTTCTTTGCAGCAGGTGTTTTTATCTAATGAGCCATTGGCTCCAATCTTAATTTGCTCTTAGTAATTTATTTTCAGGTTGAATAAGATAGCATATATATGCACATCAACAGATAAATAGATAAAGAAAATATGCTAAATATATGCCATAAAATATTAGGCAGCCATTAGAAAAAAACAAAATCTTGTCCTTTGCATAAAACATTGATAGAATTGGAGATTGCTACGCTGGAAAATAAGCCAGAGACACAAATACGACTGCTTTCTCTCAGCCCCAGAATGCACGTTCTAGAAGTTTAGATGCAAAGGTGAAAGGGGCCTAGAGGAGAGGCGTGCAGAAGGAGAGGAACAGGACAGGCAAAGGGGGAAGATGTATATTTAAGAGCCTGCAGAAAATGTCACAAGGAAGTCTGTCATTTTGTACAGCTGGGACATACAATAAACTTACTGCTTTTGCACAGGATCTAATGATAATAAAAAGTTAAACGACAAAAAAAATATGTGGAGAGTGGCCAGGAAGAAGGATCTCTCTCTTCAAGAACTTATATGCAACAAACACCCCTAAATTCAGAAATCTTTGGTCTTTAACAGGCTTCAAACTAAGAATGGCCTGTCACCCACTGCTGCATTTATTTCCACTTCCTTTCACTGTTCCAGCCATTAACTTGCAGGCCCGTGCGGAGGATACAGAAACGAGCTGTGACGTGGGCTTTGCTGAGTGACTGACGCCTGCCCCAGAGTGCGGCTTCTCTTTTAATAGGACTTTTGTTTTAGTTGCATTTCTTAAGCTGATTAGTAAGGATGGGATTTTAATTGGGGTCCCCATTTTCTTTGAGTCTTTGGAAGACATCAGTGTGGGGTTTTTTTTCCAACACATAATTAATCAGTGGAAGAAAATCTTCCCAGGAATTGCTTTGTTCTTCCTCATTCTGTAGAGAATTATCCGGTCTTGGTCAAAGCAGGTTAGACCTCCATACAAAAGATATCTTAATGATGTCAAAACGAAGAGCGTGTTTCTCACCTTTGGGCCAGAGAGAGAGGAAGAGTATCTTTTTCTTTTTTAAAGTAGCCGGCCTGTCCAAAGCCTCCGGCCCTCACTTCATTATGGCTGGACTCACACAAATCCGCACAAGTGTGAGAGCTTCCTGCCTGGGCCCCAGAGCAGCAGTGGGAATGGCCCTCCATCGCCGCAGGAATGCATTTATGATCATGCGATGCTTAAGTCTGTTTTTATTTCTCATTTTATGGAAAATGCAGCCGTAATCCCTTCAGAATTCCCCTCCGCTTAAATCTCAGAGAGCGTTCTCGGCCGCCTCTTAACGTCTCAAGGGTCCTTCAAATTGCATAAGCCCATATTCAACAGGTAAAGCCCACTTTGTTCTGTAGAGATGGCTGGAAATAACGCAAAATTAAAGATTTAATCTTCTGGGGACCGACACGGCCCTTCCTTGGTCTGTCACAAAGAAACTGAAAGTCTAGCATGCACCTCCTCAAGACGCAGGGAAGTCTTTGATTGGCAGTGCCTGCTGCATTGATTCCCCCAAACTGTGTTGTTAGAAAGTTTATTAATACAATTAAACAATTAAGAAACCAGGGCAGCCTACAAGGGTGTGGGAGAGCTCCTTCCTGGTGACAGTTGCTTCCACTAGCAACCTAACACACCACATTTACATGCAGGGGAATGAAGGGACCAAGCTTTTGTGACAAATTATTTTGTCGTACTGACAGAAAAACTCTGGTCCTACCAACATCACTCAGAAGTAGCAGTCAAAACACTAATGCGATAAGGTGGAGATGAGCGGAATCTGGGGACTGAACGTGTCACCAGGCATTCCAGGGGCTTTTAAGCGGAACAGTCTGTAATTGCATTAACTCCCCAAATTCAGTGTTTCTAGAGACATGATAGGAGATGTTTGTGTCTGCTACCTTGCTGCTGAAACCAGGCCCACAAACAGATACTTGGGTGCTTATGCAAACAGTCTTCCCTGCCTCAGGCCGTGGGAAGTCCCCTGTAGATACTTGTCGCTTTAACTTTTCCTAGAGATATGTGAGCAAACACCTATTCGCCCCAGATAAGGCACCAGCACAGTAAAGAGCCCACCCAAGTCCCACCCAGTGAACTGATAGAGTTATTGGGTTTCATTACAGAACATGGGTGAGGGGCTCATGCTCACGGGATTGTAGATGACCCCAGGGCAGCCGTATCACCACCAAGAACCACCATCACAGATGGTGACCTCATGGAAACTGCATCATGGAGTCCCATTTTTGGTGAGCCTTCCACCTCCTATACACTCTAGAAGTTCCCAAGGCCCCTTGCAGCTGGAGAGGGGGCCAGGACAGAGTCACGGCAGTGACACAGGATGAGGGTCCTTTGACTCCCACACTCTATGGAATGCTAACAGCTCCATTACCGCTCCAGAAGACCTGTCACTATATCCTGTATCTGGCTGCTAATTTAGTTGCCATGGCTACTAAGCCCTGGTTATTTGTATTTGGAGATGGCTGGAATGGTCATGGTGTGTCTGGATAGAAATGCTATGTTGTAACACATTGTAACAGCTTTGTTGCTCAGCATTCTGTCACTGTCCTTTTGGGATCCCCAGGAGGAAAACTTACTATCTTTGGAAGAAGGATTCTGAATGGGATAGGAGGTCTAAGGGATGGGCATTCACTGAAATGAAGAGGAAATTCAGGGAAGGAACCGAAGTCTACCTGGGTTGGAACAGTCCCGGGCTGGAGCCCCATCATGGCTCTCCTGGTAGGCAAATACATGGACCATGTGGAGGCATCAACTAGAGAAGAGAGAAGATTCTAATTGCAGCCCGTGGATGCTAATCTTGATCGGGTGACATGGAGAACAAGAAACAGCTGCAAGCTCTGCAAACCCTGCATTCAAGCATTGTGATTCCAAATGGCCACACTAAAGAGAAAGCCCACCTCTGGCAAAGCCAGGGAAACTCTGGAACACCCATGACCCTGAGGTCACACACACAGGATCCTGAGAGGCATGGCTGGAAATATGAATAAATCCTGTATAGTGAGCAAAAGATGCTGGGTAAACAGAACAGTCACGTGGGCGCGCATGAGTGGAGAGGGACCCTGGTGGTATAAGATTTTCTTTCTTTGCCCTCTCTGAGGTCATACCTCCTCCAGGACTGTGTCACTACCATCACGGCCACCAGTGAAGCCTGACACTAGAGGCTGACCCTGATCTGGGAGCAAGTGAAGTGGGCTGGATCACCCAAATGCCCCCATTTGGGCTCTGGAAACCTGCGTTTGGCATTCTGTAACCTTCACTTGCCAGTATTTTTATTTGTACCCCCAGTGGCATAGGAGCAGGCAAGAAGTGCCCCCAAGGACACTGTCAGTAGAAACTGGTGTCACCTAAGGCTCCACAGCCCAGCTGCTGAGGGTTGACACATCTCAGAGCACAGTTGTCCAAATTGTCAGCATTTGGGTGTCTCTTCTGAATGCTCAGTGAAACACAGGATGAATGTGGCCACAGGCAGGTCACAGAGAGTTTGTTCAGGCTGGGGCCTCCCCTGATGATGATCATAGATTCCCCTGAAACAATACAGTCTGTTGCCACTGCTTTTGGTTGCCCACCAGCTAAGTGGTAAGACCCTGTTGCTAAAGGCACCTTAAGCTTAGGCTGCAGAGAGACCAAGCTGGAACTGATCTGGAAGCTTCTTCCCTGCTGGCTAGCTGTCTTAGTGCCAGGAGGTGCATTGAAGCTTGCCCGATAAGAAAATGTCTCCACAGACTTATCTGGCTGTGGACTATATGTGCCATATAACTGAACCATTGGGCAAGATGTTGGTGCTATGGTGGCATAATTGTTCTGGGAGCTGTCAAACACTTTCTGGTTGAATTTGAGGCCTGCTTCAAAGGTGGGAATTCATGCCCAGTGCTGAAAACCTTTTCAAAAGTTCAGGGCTTGGAAGGTCATAGGCCCTAGGCAGGAACCTATGTTGTTTTGAAGAATGGAGGTATTGTCAAATGGCCTTTTACACACACATGTTTATACTTAAAGATTTATGGTGCTCTCAACTGTGGTCAAAGAAACTTCTTTTTACAGTGAATGTCATGTTGAAGGTAATGTAGACATTCATCATGGGTCAAATTAACACATCTTCCCAGAAAATCCATCCAAGGAGAAGCAACAGGCACCTGGAAACTTGAACAAGGAAACCCTCTTCTCACTACACTCA
Source organism: Ellobius talpinus (assembly GCA_001685095.1). Taxonomy (NCBI): domain Eukaryota; kingdom Metazoa; phylum Chordata; class Mammalia; order Rodentia; family Cricetidae; genus Ellobius; species Ellobius talpinus. The sequence goes on from LOJH01014710.1 coordinate 13,624, forward strand.
GAACATGTAGCCTCTCCTACATGGGTCTTCTCACTGTCAGATTGGCCCATCATAGAACTCTCTGCCTCAGCCCTCCTCACCTGTACCAGTGACTCACAGGCACAACCAGGAAGGTGTGTTAATTTGACAGTCAACTCAACAGGATTTGAAATCACCTAGGAGACACACCTCTACATGTGTTCCTCCTGAGGACATTTGCAGAGATGTTTAACTGAAGAGGAAAGGCCCATCCTCACAGTGGGTGATACCTTCTGAGGCAGCCCAGATATGAGGAGTCTGAGAAAAGCCCTATCACCTGCCTGCCCCTCATTATTTTTCCTGAACTAGAGTGTCCGCCATTGCCACCATCAGACACCTGCTTTCCAACATGGACTCAACACCAGCGACCCTCTAGGAAGCTTCTGCTTTTGAAGACCTGACTGAGACTGCTGAGGTGTCCAGCTTTGTGAATTGGGCAGCTGTTGGGTTCTCAGCCTCTCTGGCATGCAGATGGCCACTGTTGGACCAATCCAATAAATCTATGTTTATGGGGTGTGTGTGTGTGTGTGTGTGTGTGTGTGTGTGTGTTCTCCTGGTCCTGGTTCTCTAGAGAACCTTGACTGATGATACAGCAGGGTGGGTTTGCCCTCATTGACTATTTAAACTTGCACTTGAGCACAAAACGACAGCAGGTTCCTGGGAAACTATCCCGACTAAGAATTCAGAGCAGGATGCTGATTTAGGGATCGTAAAGCATTGGTGATTAACATTCAATCTTGTCTGCTAATTTATGAAAACACAAAAGCACAGAAAACTTCTAATTCTATTTCAGAAGACTGGTGTGAAATTCAGCCTGATGTGAGGTCCATCAGCTCCCTCACACTGATACTGAGTTCTATACCTGGCTGCAGAAGGGAAAAGACAGAGTTCTGGGTGTTGGCTCTCTTATCACACATCCAAAAGAAATGAGGCTGGGGCTCTAGATTTTAATTTAATCCCATCAAAATAGCCATTGCTACTCTGTCAGAATATCCAGACTAAGGACCAGTTCCTCCACTAAAAAGAATACTTACTATACATGTTAACTTAGAAACCAGACAGATGAACAAGCTATAGTGGTGCTGATGCATATGGTGGAAAACGAGGGGCTGAGCCTCCATCCATTGGCAGCATGGAGACAAAGCTCTTGTCTAATCTCCACATGATGTCTAAACAGGAGTCAGCTCTCCAGGCTGGCCATAGAAGTCTGCTTGCACTCCCAACTTGGCTTGGCTTCTTTGTTCCTCTATATGTGTCTATGTTGAGTTATTCCTCCTTCTGCGGTTCTATAAAGGTTCATTAAAAACAAAACACCCTTTTCCAGCTTACAGAACTCATCTCAGTGTGACAGCTACAGGAAGGTTCTCCAGCAGAGGACTCTCCCTAAACTGCCAACCTTTGCCATATAAACAAATGCTTGGAGTCTGGAGAGGTTTTCGTTTGGAGATTGGTGAGAAAATTTTGCTCACAACATTGTTAGCAGCTGCAAAGAACAGAAACCACACACTTTCCTGAGAAACGAACAGAACCCGGCAATTAATTATCACTAATAATTGCTACTGCCTAAAAGTAAACATGTTTCACTTGGCAGACAGTGTTGGTGGTGTAGTGATGTTAGACTTTGTGGAGAAGGGAGACTAGGCATCTCTCTACAGACTTAAGTGCTGTGTGAGACATGAACACACAACTATTCACCCTGAAAAGGAAATAGCAGAACAAAATATGGATACCTCCAAAATCCAACTTGGTGAACCTGTGAGTTTATTAGCCTTTTTTAAAGGAGTAGGCCGAGGAGTTACCTTCAAGAGTATGGATGACTCAAAGCATCACCAAAACCTGGCCCCAGCATGAGTGATGATCCATGGAAGATGAAACCCTGAATCTCCCTACATGACTGGAAGCCAGCTCAACTAGCCTAAAGAATGTATCTTCTAGGCAGTTCTGTTGTTCTGAGTCTCCTTGTAGCTTATATAACCAACCTTGGGGAGGGAGGTGCCTAATGCATCTGTTCAGTTTCAGGGACATCCTGAAACTTCTGAGCTTATGTTCCTGTCTTAAAGAGCCTCCTTCTAGAACTCCTTGCATTGTAATATGTCTGGAAGAAAATTGCTACACAACATTGTCCTCTGAGACCTGATCAGATCCCAGAGGAAAATATCAAGGTTACTTGAAGGTCACCTGTGTCTTCTATGTAATGAGTCATATAACAAATGGGCAAAGGTTTCCACCAGTTAGTGCCAAGTATCTCCCCACACTCTGGCTATCCCTCTCTCAGAGGCCCATGTGGCCAGAGAGGAAGGTGCTCCATTTTGAACTCATGTCCATGCCCATGATTGGGTGTTCCACCACAGAGCCCATGGTCCTCCTGTGTAAGGACTTCCATCTTGTGTTTGCTCTGTTGGGACCTTTAGAGATTGCCAGGATACACCGACTGTCATCTTAAAGACTAGACCAGAGTATAAAGGTACCAAGGGTTCCCAGAGACAGAAGCTTATAACTGGCCTCCAAATCCTCTCCCACTTAAGGAGATGATCTCCACTTAAGGAGATGCTTTCAAGGGGAAGTAAAACCTAACCAAGAATTACCAAAGAAGACAACGCACAAATCAGGTTGGTATGTGGTGTGAAAAGGGATGTAGAGGTAGGCTTAATGCTCCCTAAGACATTTTAAAGCATTGTCTTAGTTAGCTTTAACTGTTAACTTGATACAACCTAGGGGGGTTAACCAAGAAAAGAATCCCCATTGAGGGATTTCCCAGATCAGACTGGTCTATGGCATGTCTGTGGGGGATTGTCTTGGTTGCTAATTGATGAAAGTGCCTCTGTGGGCAGCACTATTCCCTAGGCATGTGCCTCTGGGCTGTATAAAAAAGCTGGCTATAAATAAGTCTGTGGTTGAGCCAACAAACAGCATTCATTCACAGTTTCTGCTATACCTCCTTTGCTGTGAGGCAGCTCTTGCTTGAGTTCTCACCTTGACTTCCCTCAATGATAGACTGTGACCTGGAATTATAAGCCAAATAAATCCTCAGCTCCCCTGAGCTGTTTTTGATCCATAGAAGCATAAGGCAGTACTCATGTTTTCACCTCTCCTATTCTCTGCAGCGCCTTGCACACATGTGACCTCTTCCTGTTTTCCTCTTTGTCATTTTCCGTTGTCTCCTGTTGTATGGAGGGCCACTTGTTCGTTTCCTGGCCACCCAGACTCCCCAAATAACCACACAGAAACTGTATTAATTAAATCACTGCGTGGCCAATTACTTAAGTGTATTGCTAGCTAGCTCTTATGTCTAGAATTAACCCATCTCCATAATTTTATATTTTACCACAAGGGTCATGGCCTACCAGCAAGGTCTCAGCATGTCTGTCTCTGGCAGCGGCTCCATGGCTTCTCTCTGACTCTGCTTTCTTTCTCCCTGCATTCAGTTTAGCTTTATGCTCCTACCTAAGTTCTGTCCTATCCATCAACAGGCCAAAGCAATTCTTTATTCACCAATGGTATTCACAGCATACAGAGAGGAATCCCACCCACATCAGTCTCCTCTCCATCTGACCTGTTCCTCTTTCCCATGATGGCTTTCCAGATCCTCCACTGTTTCCAGGACCAGCTTTTAGCAATGAGTTTTCTTCTTCAGTCTGTGCCAAAGTTTGGCATACTACTGTTCCCGAGAATATTTCAGTTTGAAAGAGAACATGACAAAAACAAGCAAACCTCAAAGGGCTTGGAGGCCACAGGGGGCTCTGGGGAGCAACCCATGGATGTTCCTAGGTTCTAGCCCTCTGAGAAGACTCCCCTCAGAGCTGGTCCTCATAGCACTGCAGACTAGTTCCTATGGCCTAAGCTGACACATAAAATATCCCCAAAGCACAATGGATCAAGGGAGCCCATGCCATGGCTCTGTTATCTAAGAACTACTCATGGGAAGATGTGCTCTCTTCCCAAGCAGTATTTCCTAGTGCTGTGCCTGACCTCTGCCAGCCATTACAGCAGCCTGCAGAGACTACTTGGGCATAGTCTCCCTCTCTTTCTAGGTGACTAGGTTCTGAAGGCCAGCAAACATGGATTGAATGCTTCCCTGCCTGACCTGGCAGTGACAGTCTGTACAGTGAGGAACAGTGCTCCATATCCCCTGAGAATCTTTTCTGTCATCATCATACTTGTACCCTGATGTTTAGAAGTAAATGGGAAATCCATTCCTCCTATTACTTCACCCATGAGGAAGATAGCACACATATGTGACCACCTCAGGTCACACGACTCTCTGACATCTGTCACTGTCCAACCCAGCCACAAGACTCCAACTTCCACTCCCTGTCTGAGTGGAGACAATCAGATTGCTTTTGATTTGCTTGGCACAATTTTGATAGTTAGAAATGGATTCTGGGTCATGGAGAGCCTCTGGTGATCCATGTTTGAGATGTAGAGAGTGACAGAATATTGACAGGGTTCCCACCAAATAAAGGAACAACAATACCTCCCCAGAGGTTTCTGAGAACTCACCCGCATCTGTAGATGACAGGTGAGTGTGCCAGGGGCACTGTGACTGCCCCATCAGCTTAGACAATAAATGGTTTCTGGCATTTTAAATTAACTGCTCTCCAAACAGCCAGTTGGAAAGACAAGTCTTGACTCTGCCATGGCTGGGGTGAGGATGTTCACACACAGATGGAAATGTCATGCTGCAGCCCTCAAACCTGTACAACGATCCTGTGCCCATCAAAACTTAAAGGGCTAGGGTCCCATTTTCCAGGTACTGCTATCAAAGTGTGGGGTACTGGTCCATTTCTTGGCTGAATTTACATAGGCACTCAGGATTCTTGACCCTGTGCTAGACTCGGGGTACACTGTAATGTGCTTGGGGGTATAGCACAGTGTTGAATTACTCTCTGGTCACTTGGGTGAACCCACATTGACTGTCCAGGATGGGGTCAGAGCCTGAATGAAAAGTCTGCATCTTCACATCCTCAGTAAGCCACTGGCAAACTGTGTTTTAAGCATTGGACACTGTGACCTGTAAGGGCCATTCACAAGTGCTCTGAGGCCAGGTCCACAGCTGGGGTTTGTCCTGTAGATAATCCAGGGTGGCTGCCATGTAATCCTGAGGCTGCTTCAGTTACTCTTTAGAGCCAGGCTGTGGTGACAGCGCAGATTCACCATAGTGAGAAATCATTAGATGCTGTGGTCTCTGCATCATGTTGGTCCTCAGAGAACACCTCATGGGAAAGGAAAAGCAAAGCCCACTCCAGCCCACCTATCTGGCCTGTGACAGCTTGGGAGCTCACCAGGACAGTGGGGCAGGTGTGGAGTACACTTGTGACAGCATGGGAACTCACCAGGACAGTGGGGCAGCCTCGGACTGCGTGGAACACAGCCTGTAGGACAAGGGTCCCACTGTTCATCTTTGTGGGAAGCACCTGGCTTGACCTGCAGCTCTGTTGCCATGGTACCTGAAGCCCTTAGTTTCCATGGTACCACTCCTGGAAGGTAGGCAGAGGATGACTGGTCTCAAATGTGTGTTTTTCCCCTTTCTCAAATACTCATATAAAAACTGTATATACGCCACAAGAGTTGTGGAGGGCTTACAGTCATGTGTGCTAATGGCAGCTAGTCCACCAGATACTGAGCTCATATGACCACTGCCCTCCCTCCTCAATGCTAGCCTTGCCTTCCTGTCTGAGAACGAGCCACTGGTGAGATTGAACAAATTAATTTAAGGTCGGGAATGGATTCTTTTAGACATACACATGTGCACACACAGATGCCAACACAGGAGCCAGTCTCTCTGATGTCTGCACCTCCCAAGACAACATGTAAGGCTGCTGAAGTGTGTGGGGTGAGTGAACAGGAGTTTGAAAGAGAAGCCTCAACATGGAGGAAGAGAGAGCCTGGCGGTAACTTGCCAGAATCCCAGCCTCATTGCACACATCCACCAAACCCAGACTCCTGCTGGACCCTCTAGCTGTCGACATTAAGTGCTGCTGGAGTGAGGGGGGCTGATGCCAAGTCTTGCCTGAGGTGTTTCATCTAAAAGAAGTCCCAGAGCTATGTGTACCTGCAGAGTCTGGGGACCCAGTTATTGCTACTATTAAGAGCTGTCCTTAGCTCTTGTGTTATCAGATGCCCAGTCTCACTGACCTACAACATCTGTCCATCAGAACAAAGTTCTCCCTTCTCTTCATTACGTTAGTCTTGACAGCTGGGCATCTACTGAGAAAATGATGCCATCACATGAGTGAGTGAGTCACTTTTGAAGACTCATTTATGAAGAATCATTTTTCCTTTCTGGGCACTGGGAAGTTTAGGATCCAGGCACCTGCATCTGATGGGTGATGGCTTTGCTAGAAAACAGCATGGTGGATGACAACCCATGCTGACACACGGCAGTGAAGGAAGACAGTAGGGTCTGAAAGCTCACCTTTAGCCTAGCTCTAGTAAGGACAGTGATCAACCCAATCCACGAGAACTGAGACCCCAGGATAAACTCTCTTCTCCAAACACCTTGCTATGTGGGGATTTCCAAATATGAATTTAAGGGACACATTCAAGCCATGACAGGCACCACTTCATTTTTTTTTGCTTTCGAGGAAGCATGATACCCCTTTTGGCACTGCAAACCCAAAGGCCTCTCTGCTGCAGCCCACACATGCTGGGCTTGTGACTCCTCTTTAGTCCTGTGTTGACTGAATCTCTCAGTCTGGAGTTCTATTCTACATTCTCTTCTTGTTCTCAGGAGTGAGATAGAATTTTCTAGAAGGGTTCTGGCCTCATGGAGGCTCTGGTGGTTTGAATAAGAATGGTCCCCCATAGGCTCATAAATTTGAGTGCTTGCTCACTAGGGAGTGGCACTATTAGGAGGTATGGCCTTGTTGGAGTGGGTGTGACCTTGTTGAAGGAGTGTGTCACTGAGGGAGAGCTTTGGGGTTTCAAATGTTCAAGCCAGGCCCAGTGTCTCAGTTTCCTGGTGCCTGTGGATCTAGATATAGAATTCTCAAATCCATCAACAGCACCATGTCTGCCTGCACACTGCCAAGCTTCCTACCACGATGATAACAGACCAAACCTCTGAAACTGTAAGCCAACCTTAATTCAACGCTTTCCTTTTTAAGAGTTGCCATGGTCTTGGTATCTCAACAGAGACTGGGAGGAGTTCTCTTACAGGTATGGGAAGTCCTGCCCTTTTTACACACAGGGACCACATAGCCTCACCAGCTTTGGGTCACCTTAACACGCCTGAGTCCTGCCATTCTGGGTTTGCTTGGAGAGCTGCCTGTTTCACAGGCTCTGTGTACTTCTAACCTTAGCCCCAACTGGTCCAGTGTCTAGCCTTCATAGCACAGTTAGGGGAATGAAATCCATGCCAGATTTTGTGTTATTATTCTCAACATATATCTTAACATATTAATATACTATACAGTATGTTGATATACTATAGATTTTAGATTACATTGACCTAGAATCATCTAGGAGTCAAGCCCCTGGCACGACTACTAGAGTTTCTAAAGTGAGAATCCCCTCCCAAAATGTGTATGGTGCCACTCCACGAGCAGGGATTTGATTATTTTAAATGTGGACATGAGCCGAGGATCCACATTCACCTCTCTCTGCTTCCTGATTGCAGATGCAATGTGACCATCTGTTTCTCCCTCCTGCCAGCATCAACTGCATCCTTGAACTGGGAGCCCAGACAATAGGTCCTTTTTCTGGATTCTTTTGTCAGGTACCCTCTGACACCATAATAATAAAAGTAACTAAACAGCATACAAAATACGGGGTTCCTTATGGTCTCACTCGTTGTCCGTCTTTACCATTGTGGTGCACAGATTTTCACAGAACACGCGCAGTATGTTGACTGGGAGATGAGTAAATAGGACTAGAGGGTTGAAAAGCCTCCAAGAAAACCATAGTCCTTGTAGGAGTGGAAAAGCTAGTGGGGTAATAACTCAGAGGGTTTTCACAGGAACCAGCTGACCCTTAGGAGACCCTGGGGAGCTAAACTCAGGAAGAATAGTCACAGCAGAACAAATGGACAGGTGTAGGTAGTTTCTCGGGCAAAATTGATGGGAACCAGAAGCAAACAGGTGTTGTCTTCCTCCTGTGGCCCCAAGTTCCTATCTATATCCCCATTGGCAGGTCCTCAGAGATCCTTCTGGCCAAGGAGAATGACCTGTAGTGAACGGCCCAGCTCCCTGCTTTCTGTCTTCTCTTCCCAAGCAGATGTTGGTGATGTCCCTCCATTCCTTGGGGACAGAGCTGGTCTCAGTGCAGGTGAGAAAGTCCCAGATACTTGCTCAACATGTGCAAAGGGAGCTGGAGATTCTGGGGACCCCATGTGCCAGTCCAGTCTACAACAAGGGGTGAACTAAATGCCCCAAGCTCCCCGCTGCAGGTTAACTTTGACACGCTCCTCTGGGGGCTTTGGCTAGGACTGATCTTTTGTCCCCCACTCCATGCTCACTCTGCCCACACATTCCCTAGGTCATTGCACCACCTGTCTGGACTTGAGCTCTTCCTTCAGGAACGCTCCACAGGGCACACAATCTAAGCTGCCTTCTGCTGGTGGGTGAACCCCTTTGCCCACAGGTAGACACTGTCTACCAACCAGACAGCAAATAGCCTGTCTGAGGCTATTCCCCATATTGCCTAAGTGGCTTCTGTGTAATACCATAAGCTTGGCAACGTCTCTGAATTCACTGACTTCCATATCAAATTGACACTTGTGTGGAGTTACTACTCTAAACCGTTTCTTGTCTGTTTTGCTGTCTGCCATTTGTAATGACATGCTAGGTCGGGGTGCCACATGGTAGCCATAGTGTGTCAGTGCTACCTGTTGTGTGATGCTATTCCCAGGGAGATTTGAGTAAACCTCTTCCCACCCCATATAAGGAAACTAATGACAAACTAAAATAACAATATCACTGGAGTCCAACTTGGTGAACCAATGACTTTGTTGGCGTTACTGATAGGAGTGTGGGTGAGGGTTACTTATAGGAGCAGAAATATCTCAAGAACTGTGTCACCAAAGGTCCATCCCAGCTTGGATGGTGGCTCACAAGAGCTGGAAACCTGGAGTGAAGTGCACAGCCTACAAGAGGCATGGATGGTCTCTCTTCCAGCAGCTCAGCTTGTTGGAGAGTGTCTCTCAGCAGTTTTACCTGCTTTGACGTGCTTGAGGAAGGCAGGCCATAGTGAATCTGGTCCGTTTCATAGACTTCCTGGAGCTTTTTAGATGCTAAATTTTAAGGAGCCTCTTCAAAGGATGGAATATTCCACCCCCTTTAGAACAAGCTTGCCTCTAAGATGAATGATTTAGTTCCCAAGAGATCATTGCTATGGCGGTTTGAATGCGACCAACCTGTGGAGGCTCATATGTTTAAATGCTTCGTCCAGAATCAGTAGAAAGATTTGGGGACAATTAGGATTGGTTGCAGGAGGTGTGTCACTGCAGGTGGGCTTTGATGTCTCAGAAGCCAATGCCATGCCCAGGTTTCCCTGCCCCTCCCCCTCATCCTGCTTCTGGATGAGGATATAGGCTAGGCTCTCAGCTACTGCTCTAGCACCATGTCTGCCTGCCTGCTGCCATGTGTCCTGCTGTGATGGCCATGGACTCACCCTCTGACACTGTAAGACCTCAGTAAACCCTTCTGTGAGGTACCTTGGTCATGATGTCCTCACAGCAGTAGGAAAGTAATCAAGACAGCTCTGCAAACTATACAGCACTTCCATGCATAGCTAGCACCCACCATTGCGGTATTTATACTCATCATCTCTGGACAGCTCCGGAGCAGGGGGTGCAAGGCCATCAGCACCTCTCTCTGACCCCAGGTCACATGAACACGGGCCCTTGGTGGTGTGGGGCAGGACCTCTGGAAAACAGCAGCTTGACTCTTCATCACCTAACAGCATCAGGGTCCCGTACATAACAAGGCCTTCCACTTCCTGATTTGAGCCTGACACTCCCAAGGGGTGAGAGCCCTCTGTGAGTTTCTAGCTTATCCTCAGAGATGTTCCAGGTGAGCTGAGCTGACAGGTAGGGGTACAGGAAGGGCACTGACAGCCTTTTCCTTGGAGTTGGAAAGGTATCAGTTGCACTGAATTTTAGGCCTAGGCAGCATCCCTACTTAGCAAGTGTTCATAGGTACCATGGCTGCACCTCTGCCAACTGTGCCAAGTGCTAAGAAGCAAGTAAACAATGGATGGTATAACTGGAGAGAAGACATGATTAAAAGAAACAGACAGAGAAGGCCCTACTCAAATAGCAGGAGAGGGGAGGGGAGGAGGGCAGAGAGGGGAGGGA
>LOJH01014711.1:5231-18940 GCA_001685095.1 Ellobius talpinus
GGGGGGGATTCATAGTTGAACTCCTATTGGAGCTCGGCTCTCAAGCAAAATAAACCAATAGGAACCAGTGTGTACTTAATGGCTCGTTTCTGTTTGAAATACTGAAGGGTGAAGGGGGGTATCCTCTGGTAGGGATTGTAGCCCACAAAGTTAGACACTGTTTACCGAAACGGACGAGCAGCCCCGGCGTGGTCAACCCTTTTCTACAAAGGTGGGCGGCGGGGGGGGTAGTAGCGGGGCACACACGCGCCCCAGTCATCCCCCAGCCCAGATGTTTAAAGACCATGTGAGCATGACAAGTGTCTATCCCCAACGTGTTAGATTTCGAAACTGTCTTGCAATCCTATCCGGAACTCAGAGCCTGGGGGAACAGACGTTCGCCTAGGGTGCCTAAGTTTGTATCTCATCCTCCCCCCCCACCCCCGCGCCCTTCACCTCCACACACACCTCCTACTGTCAAGAAGAGTCCACGAGGAGAAGGGTGCGCCGCGCCCGTGTGTCAATGGCAGCTGCGCCTACTGGAAGAAGTTGGTTCTTGTCCGGAATACTTTTCCTCCGGTGCCCCACCCCTTGAATTAGCAGCCGCTGCCTCTTGCGGCTGGAGCAGGGACAAGTGGAGTTTGGGGCAGCTGTCAAAAACAAGGGTGGGGGTGTCTTTTTTTTCTCTGGGATGGACCGGAGTGAAGGAGGAGGTGTCCTTAACTCTCTCCCCATCTGTTGCAAACTAAAAGCACTCTTCGCCCGGGAGGAATGGCCCCGGAGGAGAAACCGGTGTGGCCGCCGAGGTCTGAGGGATGTGGACGGCATTAGCGCTTCAGGCAGGCAGGCATGACCCTGTTTCTGGGCTCCGCCACCCCAGAGAGGGACCAGTGACCGCGGCCCTCCGGATCAGGGCTGTTGAGCTGGAAGGTGCGGGGGNGGAGGGGCAGAGGAGCGGCAAGGCGGGCGGGGGACTGGGCGGGCGGCTGGGGGCGGAGGCAGGACCTCCTGTACCTTCCCTCTGCTCTCTCACTCTGACAGCGCCGAGGTGCGCGGAGTGGAGCGGGAAACAAAGGAGTTGAGTAGGGAGGGGAGTGACTTGGGCCAGAGAGAGCCCCCGGCTGGCTGCCAGAAGATCCTGGCTGGAGGAAGCCTAAGTGTCACTTGAATTCCAACCCAGGAGTCAGCGCCTGGGACCCAAGCACCTTGTGTAGCAATAGAGGCTGGAATACTCTTCTGTAAGTTACGGGAGCGCCAGTAAAGGAGGATCATCGCCCGCCCCCTGCCACTCCGACTGCCGGCCCCTAGAAACCCCAGCTTAACCTCTCGCTGGGACGGGAGTTCCAGAATGAAAAGCAAAAAGGGTAAGGTTGCGGCGGGTTGTGAGCACCCGAGGCTTCAGTGCGGGACATGTGCGGGCCGCGCTGGATCGGAGGACACTGACTTGGTGGACTTTTCCGCCCAGTGGCACCCGGGCCGGAGAAGTGGCCGATCTCTTTGTTGAGGCTGTGTCTCGAATGGCAGTTGCTGTTCTTTTCCTTCTAGACACAACACGAGGGGCTGTGTGGGGAATAGCCTCACCACGCTGCTGGCACGTTGTCAAGAAACACGCTCTGCGCCTTGTTTGTGCGCCTCCAAGTTTCATTGTCTTCACTGACACCCCATGCTCGATCCAGCCGCCTCGTGGTCTCTAGTGCTCTTTTCTGGGACGGGGTGTGGGTTGGGTGTTTAAGGGGACCCTCACACCTCGCTTTCCCCTGTGGGGGGTCGTTGGCGCTTTCCAGCCACCTTACCTTTTGTCTAAAAGTTTGGTTCCGGGTGCTCTCACTCCTTACCAGACCACGGTACTGTTTTTTTCGGTTGGTTTTTATTTTTTTTCTCTCTGTCAAAAGGATGTGATCCAGGACCCACACATCATTCTAGGGCGAGGGAAGCTGGACTTTTAAGATTACTAGCCTCTAAAAGTTTTCCCACGATGAATTTAAATTTAGCACAGCGTGAGCTGTTAGAACACTAGGACCATGCAGTCAAAATGTGTTCAAGTGTGACAAGCAGGCTTGGTTGTAAGTGCAAAGAGCGAAACTGTCATTGTTTCCACCAAGCTTTACAACTAAAACTTGCCGTCAGTCTGGTTTAAAAACAAAATACACAGGGGAGAGGAAAAAAAAACCCGAAAGGTCAAAAGCCTGTGAAGTCCCTTTTGAAGCTAACTTTGGAATCCCTGACTGGGAGGTCCCTCGAGTGTTCAGTCGTGGACTAGAGTTGGCTTTTCTGTTGTGATTTATGTGGGGTGGTTCAAAACAGAAGTTAATCGCTTGGGGAAGCTGGCGGCGGNGGGGGGCTGCTGCGCATGCCCAACAGCTTCCTCGAGTTTGTTACTCCACATTCTTTCAGACCCAGACCGCCACTGCAGTTCCAACGACTGCAGTTCCAACGGAACACGGTTACGGTGGCCACCTCCCGTACACACACACACCCCGGGGTTCCTCCCCGCTCTCTTCCTTATAGAGTTGTGCTGATGAAGTTCCGTAGGAGACCCTGAAACATACGGAACTCATGAAGACCCCGGGTACTTGGTTAAGTAGGCCGCCTTGCCCATCTCCATCCTGGTACAGTGAGAGCTTGGGCGCTTAGAGTTGGAAGAGTTTAGCTGAGCCTTGGGGAAGGCTTCGGGATCCTCTGCAGAGTCGTGTCACTCTGACGAGACTGACAGATGTAGACCTGGTGGGAGGTGTTCTGTTCCAGTAGCATCTACAGGAGGTGTTTTGGCTTTGAGTGGTTCTCGGTGCGGTGCGGAATGCGAAGCCGGGATTCCGTGGGTGGGGAGGGGGACCGGCTACTAGCCTCCTCCTTCTTGGGTGTCCCCTTCCTTAGATGCAAGGTCTGGGGAAAACATCAGAGGTCCCCAGCCCAGAGCGCGTGGGTCCCGCAAGTCAATCCCCAACTCGTGGAAACAATGAACGGTGACGTGTTGGAGGGGAAACTTTGTGGCAGCCGCTTCAGAGCTTATGGTGGGGAGACTGCTGAGGTTGCTCCGGCTCCTTTCCCTTTTTAGGTTTCCCCAGCACATGGTCTGAATGGGGTCAGACCCCTAAGGCAGTGAGCCCCATCGTTCCATTTCGAGTTCCTTAGGGACCCTGGTCCAGCTTGGTTGCTAACTTGTACAGTAGGGGTTGAAGAACTCCAAAGAACAAAAGCGGCTTGCTCTCCTCCGGCTCCTCCCTCTACTGCAAGCCTCTACAGCCCTGCCTTCCCCCTGCCGGAGACTACCTGGGAGGGGAGGGCAAGCTTCCCTGTCCTTGGGCCAGGACTGCTTAAACCTGTCCGCCTATTGTCTGTCTTAGGGTCTTAGGAAAGTCTGAACGTCTTTCAACTTCAGAACAAAGACTGGTCTGATAATAAAATGCCTTCGTAGAAAAGCCGAGACAGCCCGAAAGAGCTCCCAAAATGGCTTCGGAACTGGCTGGGAGAAGGCTCAACTAGGAAACCCCCAAGTGACCTCACGGGGTCTCCAAGCCCCTCTGAATCAGTTTAGGGCCGTGCTGCGCTGTGGATTTAGTGACTTCGGTGTGAAGTTCCATCCGAGTTACTTGTCCAAAGGGGAGACTTGTTGAGTTTGTTTAGCCTTAAACTTTTCCTTTGATCTTTCCCCACATTCTTTTTCTAGTCTCCATTAGATCTTTAAAACCCAAGCTCTCCCACCCCCCAACCTTGTTTCAGAGGTTCAGAAAAAGAAAGTGAAGAAGCAAGATTTGCTTCTTAGCGCCAGGGATCCACAGGCCATCTTGTGGCTTTCTGAACAACATTTCCTTGTATGTGGGTAGAGTAAGAGGCTTGTGATTCTGTCCCACACCCACCTCTCTCCCTCTCCAACCGCATTTTTTTTTTCAAAAAGTGTAAGCAAAGCGAGACTATTGGAAACAAGTCCTGACCGGGAAACTTTTCAAAAGCTCTGTTACAGTAGGAAATGAGTAACAAGGAAAAAAGCCTGTGTTTTTCCAAGTCGAGCCACAGTCGGGAGCGAGTTTTAATGAAAACAGCTCTGACAGTAGCAAACGTGGTCTAGCAACGCTGAACACATCAGCTGGCGCGCCCAAGGCACCAAGTCTTGACTTCCTGTTCCTTCAGCCTTTGTGCATGCTTTGGAAATGTTTGTAAAGAAGGCTTTCTTTTCTTTCTTTCTTTCTTTCTTTCTTTCTTTCTTTCTTTCTTTCTTTTCTTTCTTTCTCCTCCCTCCCCCTCCTTTTCCCCTCCTTCCTTCCTACCTTTTTTCTTTCTCAAATGAACAGGGGCGGCAGTTTGGTGTTGCTTAACTGAAACCTGCTTTGTGTCCTTAGACCTATTCTGAAAGATCATGCATGCTTTTTGTCAAACTCGAGTGATCAGATGAAAGGGCAGGCTTTAGGGGTTTTTTGTTTCAAGTACTTTGTTATTACCAATTTACAGTTGGGAATTAACTGCTCAATGAGCAAGTTTCACACTTCCCCTCCTAGATTTAGAAAGAGGGGGCAGGGAATAGAGTGCCTGGCTTTTCTGAAGTTGGGGGAGTTGAAGCAAATTGCTTTATTCAAATGCTGTTAGTTACCCAATTAACCTGACATGTTTAAGAGTGAGATTTCCTTGGTTATCAAAGCAAATGTGAAACAGGAACTCATTTATAGTCGAAGGTGGTTTTTTAAAATAGTTTTTCACCCAAATTTCAATATGGGACTTTTAAATTTTCTCATTCTGTACAATGAAAAGTGCTTTCGGTTTTAAAAATTGCCCTTTCTTTTGAGTTTTTTTTCTCGAAACATTAATTGCATTTTTAAGAAGGGACACTTGAATTGCATGGCAGTTAAAAATGGAGGGTTCTTGTGGTTTATTATGGCAGTTTGTTAAGCCTTAAGCTACAGTGAATTTGCAAAATCATCTGCCTCTTTTGTTAGAACTTGCTTTTACTTTGTCTGGGGGATTTGAGCTTTTCCTGTAGGAATGCCTTCTAGCACCTTCTGCCCCCTGCAGGCAAAGCTAAAAATGTGTCAACAAAGTCAGTCTGCTTCTGGTTGTAAAATAAATTCCTTTAAAATTTATGGAGTTGATGTTTCACTGTGAAGAATATTTTGTTTTTATTTCCTAGCTCAGTAAAAGAGAGCTCAATTAAGGTTGGATAAAAAGCTATACAAAGCTTAGAAAAGATACATTTTTGAAAACTTTCCCCTCAAATAGAAAGTTTCATATATTATAAACTTTACATTGCCTGACTTTTAGATTTAAAAGCAGTTATTAGCATTTGTTAGATAAAATGCCTTAAGGTTCAAAATGACGCTAAAATGTCTGTAAAAGTCAAGCTGGCCTGAATTTTCATTGGACTGTGATTTAAATATTCTGTAGGGTTTGGGAATTCTTAACATTTCTTGTAGGATTAAAGCATTTATCACCAAAATGGTTTCCTCTGTGGGTTGCATATTCAATTTTCTTTGTCATGTAAGAATTAAAGACTGATGGGCAGGGTAGCATTGTAGGTTCATATCTAATTGATGGCTTAAGGGACCATCTAAGTACATAAAAATATACAGTGCTTGCTTTCACAGCAAATCTTTCATGAAAGGAGAGAAGCATTTTCAGCCTTAGTCACTGAATAGTGTCTCTAGGTAGCAGTGACCTTAAAGACAAGGTTGTGGGATACATTCCCTTTCCTATTTCAAGTGTGAAGACTTCTTACTCCCTTCGAGTGCAAGTTAGCTTTTCTAAACATCATGTTAGAAAAAAAAAGTTTCATCTCAATTGGCTACAGCAAGAAAGACTCTGAGAATTCGTTGGTTGAGTGCCTGCCCCATGGCAGTGGTAGTCTGACTGCT
This sequence comes from Ellobius talpinus, assembly GCA_001685095.1. Taxonomy (NCBI): domain Eukaryota; kingdom Metazoa; phylum Chordata; class Mammalia; order Rodentia; family Cricetidae; genus Ellobius; species Ellobius talpinus. The sequence goes on from LOJH01014711.1 coordinate 11,051, forward strand.
TCTCCAGGCCTTCCTATGGAGACCCTGGCTCAGACTGAAAACTTCACACCCAGTAGCACAGGGACATGGAATGGTGTAAGCAGACGAGCTCTGAGATGGTAGCCCTGCTGGTAAAAGTCAGTGACGTGGGCCTTGTCCTTTTGCAGGCCTTGTTGCAGCTTCTGGCAGTGAGACTGAGGATGAAGACAGCATGGATATCCCCCTGGACCTGTCCTCTTCAGCGGCCTCAGGCAAGAGAAGGAGGAGAGGCAATCTGCCCAAGGAGTCTGTTCAGATCCTGCGGGACTGGCTGTATGAACACAGATACAATGCGTATCCCTCCGAGCAAGAGAAAGCCCTGCTCTCCCAGCAGACACACCTGTCCACACTGCAGGTAAGGGGAAAGCTAAAGGTTTGCGCCAGACTTCACCCCTGTGCTGCTGGGCTTCCACCACTAAGCCTACCCCTAATGTGTGCATGTGCTTTTTTTATTTACCATTAGGCACTTTATAGCATTCCCGTGTGTCATTTCCTTAAGCTCTTCCGTAGTCTAGAGAAAGCAAGAAACAGGACCTTTCCATTTCAAACTTCATAGTGTGAAAAGCTAATAATTGGCTATTTATAGAGGACAGAAACACTTGGCACTCATCTGTCAGGAAGCATTTCCTTCAGTGCCTGAAAGAGCCTATGCAATGTGTATTGAAAAGGAGGTTAAACCTTACTCTATTGCCCAGGAAACTGGTTTGATATTTAAACAAGGACAGACCTCAGTGAGGTAATTCGTGTTATGTCTGTTGACACAGTCATTTGAACGGAGAGAAATCAGTTACTGGGGGGGTGTGGCCTCTTTTGTACAGGAAAAGCTTTCCTGTAGTTGATTAACTTAAATGCTAGGGCAGTAGTAGGTAGTAGGTTGAAGCAGACTTAAAGGTGAACCTTCCTTAAAGTTATTTTCCAGTATTTGAGATCTTATGCCTTTCCCTTGCTCCTGAAAGGGTTTGTGGATGATGACACATCCATAGCAAATTTGTCCTTAGGGCAAGCTGACTTTGTCCTTAGGGCAGGCTGACTCAGCTTAAACGCCTTGCAATAACCTGTAAGTCCCTCATTGCTGTTGTTGGGTCCCTCACCTGCTAGGCAAATGTTCTACCATTGATTGAACTACCTCCTTAGACCCAGATAAGCCCTTTTATGCCTCCTTTAACTCAGAGAGAGAGAGGATGTTTTCTGAACCTGTTTGTCCAGTGCACAGAGAAAGTGTTGAAGCAGACCCCTGTGATTTCAGGTCTGTAACTGGTTCATCAACGCCCGCCGCAGGCTCCTCCCTGACATGCTGAGAAAGGATGGCAAAGATCCAAATCAGTTCACAATTTCCCGCCGCGGGGCCAAGATTTCAGAAGCTAGTTCTGTGGAAGCTGTAATGGGTATCAAAAACTTCATGCCTGCTCTAGATGAGAGCCCGTTTCATTCCTGCACAGCTGGACCCAACCCAGCCCTAGGGAGGCCAGCGTCTCCCAAGCCTTCCTCTCCGGGATCCATTTTGGCTCGCCCATCAGTGATCTGCCATACCACTGTGACTGCACTGAAAGATGGGCCTTTCTCCCTCTGCCAGCCGGTTGGTGTGGGACAGAGCACAGATGTACAACAAATAACAGCCAGCAGCTTCACAGACACCTCTCTCGTGTACCCTGAGGACACTTGCAAATCTGGACCGAGTCCAAACCCTCAGAGTGGCCTTTTCAACACTCCTCCACCTACTCCGCCGGACCTCAACCAGGATTTTAGCGGATTCCAGCTCCTAGTGGATGTTGCACTCAAACGAGCAGCAGAGATGGAGCTTCAGGCCAAACTCACAGCTTAACCCTTTTTCATACAAAAAGTTCTCCAAAATATGGTCCTGACTGTCAAGAGTGATGGCAAGAGATGCATTATTTTATATATTTTTCTATTAATATTTGCACATGGGATTGCTCAAACGAAGCTTCCTGTTACTAAGATGTCTTCAATGGAATGCAGTCATTCATTCCAAGAACTACAAACTAAAGCTACTGTAGAAACCGAGGGTTTTCTTTTAAAAATGTTTCTTGGTAGATTTTTTTCATAATGTGAGATGGTTCCCAATATCATGTGATCTTCTCCCCACTCCTTTTTTTGATGTTTTTTTTCCCCAGACTGTGCAATACTTAGAAGCCGTAGTGTCTTTCTTTCTATTTCTATGTGGAACAGGATACCCACATACAGTCTAATGAGTACATTTTCAGTTTTTTTTAAAATTCAAGCAAGTATGAACCTAGTTGTTGGATATCTTTTCATGATGTAATAAAGTATTTTCTTTAAAAGTTACTGCAATGAAGAGTACTTTCTTGAAGGAAGCATTTAGAGCCCAGCAGGAATATAGTACACCCACGAGCAGGAAGTGGGGGCAGGAGGAGTGTGACTTAGAGGTGTGTGTCACTGCTTTGATGAGCTGTGGACAACAAACCAGTATGAGTAAACAGGATGTGTGATATTTACTCTTGATTGGAGGGGGAGCTGGCCCTTCAGTCTCTGTGTAGATTGGCAAATTGCGCCGAGGTATCAGCATTTAAGTATTAGATACATTAGTAGTGAGTTGCTGCCTCTTTCAGATAGGCCCATGCTAAATGAAAGGCTTCAAGAAACCGGTCATAGCTTAGTTTTTCACAAGTAAACAGTACAAGCAATTTTCCTATGTCTTTATAGTATTAATTCTGGTGGTACAGGTGGTACAGGCTTTTGCATCTGAATGCAGCACTCATTTGTGGAGAAGTCACCTTTGAGACGCTTTTAAAGCATTTTCCAGGATGATGGCATGACCGGGAAAGTGCTGGCTCCAAGGATACTCTAAGTTTATGAAGCTTTCCAGGGTCATAAGTTTGAAAAAGTAGTGCCGTGTACAAGTGGAGTTTGTTGGGACGGGAAATTACTTACAAAGCCTGGCTGGTCAGAAGGGAATTGGTCGTGCTCCTTTCGGTTGTCACATGCCACAGAACCATTCTGACAAAGTCATGCTTAGTGTGAAGTTCCTTTGTTGCTAAAGCCCTGTCCTCTATCCCATGGCCTGAACTGTCCAAAGTCTGAGGGTGCATCATGGCTTCTCTGTGGTGGTTTTAAACAGGAGCAAATTCTCCCACAGTTAAGTTTACCTAAGTGTAAAAGTGGCAGCTACAGAAAAAGACACACTCAAAAAGTTCCTCTGTAAGCGAAACAGAAAACCTTGACAGTGACCAGCCTAGAAGTATAACAAAAGTCTTCCAGCCAGTGGGGTTCTGTCAGATGGCTGCCTGGCCATAGCACGAACGAATTGAAGGTGGTTAAAGAATTGTGCTTATGTCAGAGCTGGAACAAAGGTCACTAACTTTGCTTTAAATCCAACTGCTTATCCATGTTATGGTTTTATATTAAAAGACAGCGAAAAGAACCCAAAAACTAAAGCTGGGGAGGGAGGTAGCTCACGACTAGAGGAGCACACAAGGCCAGGCCAAAAAATGGCAAGGTTAAGGGTCAACGAGACCTGAAGCCCACGCTTTATGCAGTTTTCCTTATTTGAGCTCTATAGATCCTAGTTATCAATTGCTGATGTAGAGTAAATAGAAGCCATTATGTGGAAACATGTACCTCAAAGGCTTACATATCAGCTGGGCATGGTGTCACATCTGTAATCCAGCCTTGAAACAGGAGAATCATAAGGTTGAAGCAATCCAGGGTCACTTTGTTTTGTTTGGTTTTGGTTTTTGAGACAGGGTTTCTCTGCCTAACAGCTCTGGCTGTTCTGGAACTCATACCAGGCTAACTTGGAATTCAGAGATCCGCTTGCCTCTGCCTCCCAAGTGTGCCCTACCACCTCCTGGCTACCTGGGCTTCTTTTTGAGACACAGATTTAAAATTGTTCATAGGGCTGAGGAGTAATTTAGTCAGCAGTGTGCTTGCCTAGCATATAGATGGCACTGGGTCCTGTCTCCCGTGACATAAACAGGGCAAGGTGGCACATACGGATAATCCCCGCCTATGTTCAGATTGATACTCTGCTACATAATGAGCTTGGCCAGCCCAGGCAATTCAAGGCCCTGTCTCAAACTATCCTATTAAAAACAAATAGAAATGGTTCTTTTGCATCTCCTGCTTATGTGGTCTAGCTTTTCATTTATTTATTTTGCTATCTCATAGGGTGTATATAATTGGGTCTTTGGTCTGCCTTAGTCTCTTTACACTGAATGTATTTCCAGCACCTAGCTATCTGTTGATCTCTTGGTAGTCTGTGTCTGTTTTCCCCTCCTTTGTATTATTCCCATTTTTGCCTTATTTTGGTTTAATTAGTATTATCTAGTATTTTGTCTTTAGTTTGTTTGAGTCGTGAACTATACTGTTTATTTGTTGTGTTTTTAGAGACAGTCTAAGTAGACCAGGTTGACTTTGAACTCAATAGACATCCATCTGCCTCTACCTCCCAAGTTCTGGAATCAAAGGCATTCACCACTGCACCCAGCTGTACTGCTAATTTTGTGTGGATATTGCAGGGATTACAACGTTCATCTTTAGTTTATTGAAGTCTCTAGTAAGGTCTGTTCACCTAATCTCCCGATTTGCTTTCTTGTATCTGTCACAGTAAACATGGATCTGAATATAGCGAACTCAACAATACAGATAGAAGTTTGGCTTAAAAAACAAAAACAAAGACCTTGAGCTTGGCCTGGCTTGGTAGACTATGCCTTTAGTCATGGCACCAGGGAGGCAGAGGCAGGATGGTCATTATGAGTTCCTTCCAAGCCTGCCAGGGCTACATAGTGAGACCCTCTCTCAAAACAAGACAAAACATAAGCTTTGTGGGAAACAAACAAAAAACAAACAAACAAAATAGAATAATACTGGTTTAGCCTTTCCAGAGCCTTCCGTTCTTTCCTGTAGATTCAGGTGACAGCTAGTAACACTCCTTCTAAGCTGGGGGAAGCTCCTACAGGAGTGCAGTGTGAAATGGTCCAGCGGGAAACCAGGCCTGGGTAACCTTAGTTCCGCTCTCAGGCTCCCCTGGAAAGGATATTTGTTTTTTTTTCATTGAACTTCATTTCACACTTGTCTTGGCAGGATGCTTTCCCTGATGGAGAGTTTTAGGTTGGTGCTTGTCTTCCAAGGCACAGATGGCCTTCCGCAATGCGGTGTGCTTCCTTAGCTGTGTTGTTCTGGAATTGCAGTAGTTGAGCCTCAATGTGATTAGCTGGGGTTTTCTTCTGTTTTCATTCGGTTTTGTTGCTCGCTTTGCTTTGTATTGTCTTGGAGTTCTTGAACATCTTGGATGTGTAAGTAAAATCAGGGAAGTTTTGTCCATTAGGTTTGTTTGTTTTTTGTTTTGTTTTGTTCTGTTTTGTTTTTTGAGACAGGGCTTCTCTATAGCCTTGGCTGGTCATTTGTTTTTAAAATACACTTTCTATTTTCTTCTCTCCTAAAATGCCAATAAACTTATATTAGATCACCCTAGATTGCCTTACATGTTTATAAGATTTACATATCCACTATATTTCAAATTCAATAATCTAATTAATTTTCAGCTCATTCTCCATCTTCAGCCTGCTGTTGGGTCTACTGCAGTTTTTTTTTCTACATGTAGATTCCCATTCGCTGAAGACAGAACCCTCGGCTCATCCATGCTCTGCTGATACCTTACCACTGAGCCACACCCCAGACTCCCATCAGATTCTTTTTTTGTTTTGAGACAAGGTCTCACCTTGTAGACCAGGCTGGCCTGGAACTTGAAGTGATCTTCCTGCTTGTTTCCTGAGTGCTGGTATTAAAGGCATACACCATTACATCCTGCTTTAGTCTTGTTTTTGAAAGTCATTTCTATTCTACTGTGACCATTGGCTTATTATTTATTATTTATGTATAAGCTATTTCTTTCTCTGTTTTACTTTCTATTTGTGATGCGTATGTAGGTCAGAGATTGACATCAATCTTTATTAATTAATTGACATTAATTGTTCTCAATCCCTTTATATTTTATTAACTGAGCAACAGGGTTTCCTCCTGAACCTAGATCCTCACCCCGAGGCTCACCAGGCCCGAGTGCTTGGATTACAAGTGAACCGCCATGCCCACCTAGCTTTCACGGTGGGCACAGGGTTCTGAGCTTCTGTTCTCACACTTGCATGTGAGCTCTATCCCCAGTCCCTCACAGGCTGTTCATTATCGCAACCTTAAAGCACTTGATGCCAGCTGTAATGTGTCATGATAGACTAAGTCTCTGTTGGCAGCCTTTTGCTTCAGTAGGGATCAGCTTTGGGGGCCAGTAATTTTTTTTTTAACTGTATCCTGGACATTGTGGATGGGACACGAGTAGACTCAGTTCCATGGCATCCTGTGAAGAGTTAATGTTTGGACTAAATAAACGTCACACACTGCCATCACTGAGGTCTGAACATGCTCTTTCACTGTCCTGCAGTGGCCCAGAGCAGTACTCTCCCCTGCACAGGCTGAGACTTGCCCCTGGAACTACAGCATTTCCCAAAACCTTCACAACTCTTCTGCACCCCCAGATCTTTCCATGACATCTTTAAAAACTACATTCTTAAATTTACTCCCTTTCTATCCCTGAGTATTTTGCCTGCATGTGTGTAGGCTCTGGACAAAACTTGGTCCTCTGGAGAGCAACCCCTGAGCCACCACTCCAACATCTTTCCGAGACATTTTAAACCAAGAAGGATGTAGTTAGTATTCAGCCATTGCTAGGTGTGTAAAGAACAGGGGTTACATTACGAGTCCATCTTTAAATTACCTCCTCTTAATTGAGACAGTCTTCCAGCTTCTACAGACTTTTGCTCACCCTTTGCTCAATTATTTTGAGAGGGGGATTTTATATATAAAATAGCTCAAGCTGGTCTCCCGACCCACTAGCCTTAAACTCAGTTCCCTGGGTCCAAGGCTAGGATTATGCAGGTTTGTGCCACTAGCTCTTTGTTAAATATTTTGTTTCTAGTTTGTAGTTGTTAACCTTGAATGCTGTTGGTCTAGAAAAGACTTCCCCATGCTGGACATTAGAATGTTACTGTCCCTTTAAACTCAAAATCAGTGGGCAAGGAAGGAGTTAAATATCTCATGCCTGCTTAGACAAATTCTCCTGTCTCAGCCTTGTTATTACTTGTCCACCACCACACCCAGTTTAAATTTTTTTTAAGGTTTATTTTATACCTATAAGTGTTTTGCCTGTATGTCTGGTGTCCCAGGATTTCAGAAGAGGGTGTTGGAGCCCCTAGAACTGGAGCTACAGATAGCAGTAATAAGACATCACATGGGTGCTGGGAACTGTACTCAGGACACTGGCTTGCTCTCTTAACTAACGAGCTGTCTCTTCAGCCCCTGTACATCACTTTTTTTATGTGTTGGGGGAGATGTTGGTGTTCCGAAATGGTTTCTCTGTGCAGCCGTGGCCATCTTGAAATTCCTGCTGTAGCCCAGGCTGACCTCACACTCACAGAGACCCACCTGTCTCTGCCTCTGAGTACTGGGATTAAAGGACTGGACCACCACTCCTGGCTACTTAAGTCACTTACTTGAATATTAGAATCACCTTGAAAGTTTTCAAAACTATTTTGGCCAGGGGCTGGGAACTTTTTTATTTATTTACATATTAAAAAAACTATCATATTTTATAGCTAGTCTGGGAACTCTGCCCTGGTTAATTCTTAAATTTCCCTCAGTTTCTTGAGAGAGTGTCACATGTAGCCTAGATTGGCTTGGCGCAGAGGAGGCAGGCTCACCCTGCACTCCTGATCCTCCTGGCTCCCCCTTCTCACGCTAACTCTCGGGGGCTCAGCACCAAACCCAGAGCCTTGCGTTGGTTCTGCACTGTTCTACCGAGCTAAGGCCCCAAACCTTGTTTCTCTTCTCTCTCTCTCTCTCTCT
>LOJH01014713.1:2471-13240 GCA_001685095.1 Ellobius talpinus
TAGTTTCAGGACAGGCTCCAAAGCTACAGAGAAACTCTGTCTCAAAAAAAAAGAGTAAATGTGGCAGTAAAAATATTGTACTTGTCTCAATGCCTGGTACTTTCCAATAATGGTAATCATTTCTAAATTGACTAATTTTTAAAGTCATGGTTTTATATTTTTGAGGACACTCCTTTTTCTTTTTCTTGTATCATTGCTTACAACTATTAATATTCTTCCACCTACCTGTTAACCAGTATTTGTTAAATATATTCTGCATACAGATCTGTGTCAGAGATTCAAGGTAAACCCTCTTCTCAGAGAGGTTATGCTTGACCCCAGGTGTGAAGGTTATACTGTATCAGAATATATGACAGAGCCATATCCAAGGAAAGCACAGACAGGGTGTATGAGCACCTCAGAGAGAAACAGGTTCATTCTGTCAGACAAGGAAATGCTTCATGCTTACATAGTGTTGGTTGTATTTTATTCTTTGCTCTTTTGGGGGCCCACCACCCAGCTCCCAAATTAAGACACAGAGACATATTATTACTTACGAATGCCTAGCCTTAGTTTGACTTATTTCTAGCCAGCTTTTCTTAAATTATCCCATCTATCTTTTGCCTCTGAGATTTTACCTTTATTTCTTTATATCTTTCTTATTTCTTACTTTGTGGCTTGCTGTGTAGCTGGTGACTGACGCCTGATATCCTCTCTCCTTCATTTCTCTCTCCTCAATCTTCTGCTCCCAGATTTCTCCTCCTATTAATTCTGCCTGCCAACCCAGCCTAACCTTTCTCCTGCCTAATTGGCCATTCAGCTCTTTGTCAGACCAATCAGGTGTTTTAGACAGGCAAAGCAACACAACTTCACAGAGTTAAACAAATGCAGCATAAAAGAATGCAATACATCTTTGCATCATTAAACAAGTGTTCCAAAACATAAACAAATGTAACACATCTTCAATTAATATTCCACAACACTTAGGGGGAATGAAAGGGAGAACCGAAGGGTATCTTGTGTAGAAAAGTTAAGAACATCTTGAAGCAAAGAAGAGTGACCCTAACGGTTGGAGTATTGCAAGGGAAATTCAACTATTTCAGTTAACTTAATGTTTAAAGGAACTCTCAAAATGTAGACACTATAGGCATCTGAGTTCTGGGATGCTAAGAGAATAACAATGGATTTTACTTAGTAGGTGTTAATAAACTAATGAAAACTTTTGAATGTAGGGGACCTCAGCAGATGTTCAATTTCTCAGGAAGTCTAAGATAGAAGTTACCCATACTGAATGGTGAAGAGAGAAAAGTTAAGAAGTAAAAAGACCAACAGAAAAGTCACTAAAGTGATTACAACATGTAACTGTTTTGGCTATAGTACAAGGAACGGCATAGCACCCTCACTGTGCCAGTAATGGTCAATGTTTGGTCTAATGTTAACGATTTTTTGGAATATTTAAAGCAAAGTTTGTCCTATAATTTAAAAATAATTATATATTTGCCTCTGATAAGTACCACTTTTGATATTTGATGCACCCCTTTCTTATGCCATAGGTTCTTAATGTTATCATTTACATATTTGTATACATATTTCTCCAGTTACACCAAATATGACCCTTTATAATTTGTTCAAATACATATTTAAACAAAATCAACACTTTACCTTGGCTATCACATATATAACATATTACAGTCATGTTATTTGGTAGTTAATAGCATGATTTCTTATGTTTGTTTTTCTACACTTATTTGTTGGGTGATGTTATGTCATACTTTATAATTAGGCTGTTGCACTATTTTCTGATCCTAGGGTAAAACTATGACACATCTGATCTTCATTCAGCTGGGTCATAAATACCATGTGCAGGACATCAAACTGGATGATAAGTGTGGATCACAGATGTCTGTAAAGCAGGTCCCCACCTCCCGGACTCTAGTATCTGGAGGAAAAATACTGATTAAAATGCACAGAGGTAAGAATAGTGATGGTCATATAAATTAGTTAAGAGGCAAAAGTTACAATGTTTAAGATGGGGAAGTAAACTAGGAAATGAGATGAGCTATGGGGGGATTTAGCAGAACAAATGGACAGAATAGACAATCAGTAATTTAAGAGGAAGTTAGGTTAAGAGGAAATCAAAAGAGAGTTCACTATGTAATTTCAAACTGTGGTCAGAAGACTATGTGAAAAGCATGGGGTACAGAAGCAAATATCACATGGAGAAAATGAGAGATGTTCTCAAGGGAATCTGAATAAAATAAGCCAGCCAATATGTGCAAGATTTGCCTAAAAATGTAAGTAAGGTCTGGCTTGGGAGAACATAACATAGCAAACAAAATAATTTGAATATTGTCTTCTAAAGCAAGAGACTACAAGACCCATTCATTTTCTCCTTACATGGAAACTATTGGATATTATGTAAAATTGATATTTCATTAATAGGCAAAACATATCTGTTCATTTCACAAGGAACTTTAAAGTGGTTTATGCATTCCAATAGCAGTAATTTTTAAATATTTATGAAAAATTTGCAAGAAAACTCAATGCTTTATTTTGCCCAACAACTAGGTGCTCTATTCTTAGAAAATCTAAACAAACTGGAATTGATTTAATCAACACCACAGCAGCAGACTACAAAGACCTTTACAAGGAAGAGTTAGCTGTATCTTGGTGTAAAATAAAAACCTCAGAAACTTATCATGAGAAAAACCAGTAAACACATATCTGCCAATTATTCATCTATTATTAAAGTGTGTGTTTTCTTCCCACTGATGACAAATGTGAATTGACTCATAATATTTTTTCTTTACCAGAACAATACAGATTTTCATTACTGAAATATTCAAACGGCAACTGAGATATCCAACTCATCAAAGAAATTATATGTTGAATATGACACCGTATTATTGGTAAGTAATTTCTTCCTGCATGTTTAGTCTTTGTAAAATTATGACTAAGATAGTCATGTAATTTTACATTGTAAAATATTTTACAAAACCTATATATGTCAAAAAATGTGCTAGGTTTTGGAGATAATAAAATCATATAGAAAATCATAGTATTCTAATGGTATACATTCAAGAATCTCACACTATACATACAACATACAACACAAACTATGCATACCACAGCATATTCACATATACACACACCACAGTCATAAGCACATGCACACACATTTACATGCACACACCACATACATCACCACCACCATCAAGTAAAAGGATTAAAATAAAGAAATTATTTGCTTTCGGTTAAGGTTCCTCATTAGCAAAACTATAAACAACTCAGAAAAAACCCTTCCTAGGACTGGAGAGCTGTCACTTCTTCAGTTATGACAAACAAAACTGTTTCCTGTCTGCAGATACTGCCAGAAGCCCAGTGAGAACTGAGGACAAAATCCCTCGCAGCTTGAACTGCTGGATTAGAAGGAAATTTCTAAATGAAATGTGCTAATGGAGACAACACGCTGCTGAGGAAATCGAGGGAAATTCATAGTGTGTGGTAGCTGATACAACTAACTTGAAATAAAGCACTTTCAGAGTACAAAATAATGAAAGGTGATAAAGCTTAAATCTGTAAGAGAAATAGTTAAATACAAGTTGTGTTTAGGGGCCATGTAGCTTTTAGTGTTTCGGGGATAGATAATAAAAATGTATAAAGGGACAATGCAACCCCTGTTACTATAAAAAGCAATCAAATTGTTGAGATCAGTTGAGACTGCTTGAGGCATGTGATTCAATGAAGGGTATATCCTGGAAGAAATTGGAGATTCTGGGGACAGGCGTCACAGTGGGTGATGAGTGGGAAGAGCAAGTATTCAGCTCTGGACCTTACGTCTGTGTCTGAGCCTGTAAGTTGCTGAGATAGTCTCATAGAGTTCACACCACAGTAGGGCTGCTCAGCAGGGTTTCTCAGTCACTTGCAGACTCTGCGTGGAAAGTTACAGCTGATGTTGTAGAATATTGAGGCCAAAGGTGGTGGGATTCAAATAGCAGCTCTGCAGTGACACAGAAAGCATGTGTCAGGGCTTTTGAATGAGCTCACTGAAGAAAAAAAAGTATTAAATTCTAAATCTTTGGACAGAACAAGTGTTCAGTGAATTTTTTTCTTGTTCATGTGTTTATGTCTCTGTTGATCTGTATGTCTCTGTGTGTGCACCTGAGTCTGCGGTGCACTCCTTGTGACTGTAAGTGTGCATGTGCCATGTGCACACACGGATTTGAAGCCCAGAGGTGGGTGCCAGGTTGTCAGTCACTTTCCACCTTAGTTTTTGACACAGGGTCTCTCTCACTGAACCCAGAGCTCATCAATTAAACAAGGTTGGTGGCCACCAAGCCTCAAGGATTCCCCACTCTACCTCCCAGGACGAAGTTACTGTATTCAGCCTTTTATGTGGATGTTGGGGATCTGAAGGCAGATCACTCTGCCTACTGAGCCATCTCCCCAGTCCCTGATGAAGATTTCTAAATTTAATATTAGTTCTTGTTAACGGTCTCATCGGGCAGTGCCAGGGCTCCACATTTCTCAAATACTTTGAGAGCATCAGTTGAGGAGTATCTTCATTTTCTCATTTTATGTGAATTATTAGGCCAAGACACAATTCAATATCATTTATATTCTCTACAACTAAGTTGTGAGACCCCTTGGAGTCCCTACTTGAACAACTAAACCATACAGTTGAACTCTTTTGCCCTTGGTTAGCAACGCCACTATTGTGTTTCTTCAAGAAGAGTTATATTCTGTATAGATATCGAACATTTTCTGTACAGATGATATGGTATTAACATAGTAAAATAAAATCAAGCAGAGGTTCAGGCACTTGAATTCCCCCACTCCCCCACCACACACACCTTTCATTCTGTCCAAGACACCAAGCATGTGCATTTGTTGTGTTTATCCATGTACTAGCATGTGCTGATTTGGGAAGTTCTTCAATCTTGCATCTTTCATATTATAAATGTATAATTTTATTTGGTAGTCACAAAAATATTTAGGTATACTAGTTAAAATACAGAGACATGGTGAAGTAAGAAAAGAAAAGAAAATCTAGTCAGAAGAACTGAAAACATAGGGGCTTGGTAAAAAAAATGTCAGTTTAAGCACAAGTAGTTTTGATTGTTACATAGTAAACAGGAAAAACACATATGGTAATAAAATCAGGAGATTTCTCTTTCTGACAGTTAGATATAAAATATAGGAATGTTGAGTGAGAGAAGTTAAAAGGGTGTTGTAATAATCTAAGTGTTTGTTTATCAAAAGCAATTTTAAAGATTCTACAGCATTAATAACACTTTATTAGATACAAATTAATGTTTGCTTGAACTAGGGCAGTGGCTACAGAAATGGAAATGATACTGTTGAATATTAATGAGACAATTAAAGCAGTTCAGGATGCTCATGTACTTGAGGCTGTTATGCCAACACTGCCTCACTTTACATATTTGAAGATGAGCCACAGGACTGGGACGTTTTCCCAAAATGAATGGCAATGAGAACCGTGAGGGGAATTCAGCTCGCTGTGCAGATCTGTTACAGGCCAGTCTGACATGCTTCTGACAGGATGGCACCAGCTGAGAGAGGAGGGCTGGGGATGAGGAAGCCAGGCCAGCCACTCAGTGTGATCAAAGGCTCCATGTCTTCAGTCTAGAGAACCAAAATCTATTCCAGTCTCTCCACAGAGCATCAGAGACTATGTGTGTGCCCAATAAAAGAAATGAATGGAACTGCTGGGCCCTGCCATTGGTCATGTCTGCTCTTGGGGCTTTAGATGGAAGGCGATTTTTGAGGGTCTCAAAAGCTATCCCCGGTTTTGCCTTGTTTTGTTTTGTTTTAATTTAACCTGTAACATTGTGGAAGGAGACTATCAGGCCATTACAGTGACTGTCAGTGAATCAGGGAACTTATTTGAAAGTCATTTTAAATACTTCCACTGTACAGCTCTACTGTTTTTTTTTCCTAAAAATGATGTAACACTCACGTTGTCAGGAAACTTCTATTTTTTGTTGTATTTTTGTATTTTGTTGTAAAATTGTATTTTGGCTTAATGTGCGAATTACTATAAGATGTGAGAAGTGGTTGAGCAAAGACGTGAATCTCTGATCCTTCTAGTTTGTTGATATAAGTGGTACAACCTGGAATTCCTAATGAAGTAACATGTATTACAACAGTCCTTATAATGCATCTTATACAGCTCCTATTGATTTATCAATTTGTTTTGATATTTGTTATGTGAGGGAATTTTCTTTTATGTAACTTTTTCACAGGACTCTGGAAACTTTAGTATCATCAGGGAATATGTTGCTCTTATTTTAAACATGAATAGAGAAAGGTATCTGAATCTTCATGTAAATGTGTGATTTTAGTTCATTTTGCACTGAGGCACAAAAATTCTACACTGAAACATGCAGTGAGCCATCGGTTCTTTTCATTTATATTTCATAATTTTCTTTTTATTTAAATTACATTATGAGCTATTAATATATAAAGATATAAATTTCATATGTTAATGAGGTAATGACATTTTGATACATATATGTATTATGTGACATTTCTGTCACTTTAAAGAGTTCTGATGCCTCAAATTTATTTGGGGTAAAAACTTAGAAAATACTTCATTCTCTTATTTGAAACATGAAGTACGTTGTCATTACAATATTTCTCTTTTATGAGGAACTGCCGAAGGGCTCCAGTGTTTTTTCTTCATTACTGTACTTAGTCTAGTGAAAGAGAGGATATTAAATCAGTACATGGAAAACATGGTACCACTGTGATGAAAAATACAAAACCAGAGTGTGCATGAATTTTTATAAAGTTGCTTATTCTTCCTCTACTGTTTTAAAAGTTTAACCCCAAATCTCAGAAGATTTTTTGTGAAGAAAACACAGGCATGAATTGTGGCTTCTATAAACTGTTCACAGTATTCAAAGACTCGAGGAGAGCTACCATGATTATTCGCATATATTCAGCAAGTGGTTCCTGTATTTTGATATTCCTAGGAAATACTTAAAATTCTGCATATTTGTATTTTGGGAACAACTTTCTGAGTCAATGTTCCTAAATTTTCTTTTTTTTTCCCCTCCTCCTACTTTTCCCATCAGTAAGCCAAGAGGCAGTTAGTTCTCTTTGGTTGCTAAATATGATTTATCTGCTTCTGAAACTACAAAAATAATGAAAGAAAAAATGAATGCAAAGCCTGTGGTGGATTTTCTGCTTTGGTAAATAGGTCACAGTTTGTCAAATCTGGAATATATTAAAGCTTTGTGGATTCTGTTTTTCTCAAACACTAAGCTACTGAACTGGAGATCAAAGGGTAATTTATTTTGTTGTAAGTAGGCTTTTACTATTTTCTTTTTTTTAACTCAAAGCACGAGTACTTCACAAAAGATAGCCAGGTGATAAATTAGAATAGCTAAGGAAGGGGGATATTGGTTTTCATTTATGCTTGTCCTTCTGTGCACACCGACGATGGTCGTGACCTGAGATCTGTAGGATATTTGCCTTGTTAATTGTCTGTGGTACTGATGAATTTAAAGTGATCCATCACAGGGAAAAATGTGCAAAGGATCCTGTCACAGAGTCGCTTCTACCTACAGTGTAAGCAAAATGGCTGTCCTCTTAGGGCCAGAGCCTAAACCACAGGCATTAGCACACTGCCTTTATACAAAGTAGAAAGTACAAGTGCTGAGGATTACACCTTTGGCAACCCAGCACCTCAAGGCTGAGTTTTATCTGAATATTTCTTTTGTGAATTCTAAATTATTTTTTTCAAATTGAGCTGTGTTAGAACTTTGTGTCTTATACATTAACATCATTCTACTAAACTCATCCAAATGATAAAATAGAATATACATGCATACTAACTCAGACTTTACTATTTTTTTAAATACAGTGACAACAACAGGGTCTGGAAGGTAAATGCTCGGTGTGATTGCTTCCATTCCCTGTTACTCTGTGACCTTGATCATACAGTGTTCTACTATCGGGAAATTCTCATCCAGGACTGTTCAACATGTCATTTATTATTCCCCCTAAAGATCTTTTTGGCATGGAAATAATATTTAGGTTTATTAAAAGTTATTTTAATGAACACATTTCTTGTGCCCACATTCAAATTAGATGTAATCCTCTCACATAGTCATTCCAATCTTCTCTTTAAATTTATTTTGGGTGAATATTAATTATGCAAAACTATTATGAACAAGTCATTCATCTTCATCTCCTCTTGTCACCATCACTGGCCTCATTTCTTTTCCAAAGCAAACATTCTTCTACTCTTATGTTTTCAAAAGAAAACCCTAGGTTCTTTATATGAGAGAAAAAAAGTTATATTTATCTTTCTGCATGTGACTTAGAATTATTACTATGCTAAAAACCCATATTATTTCATTTTTTATTTATGGCTAAAATGTGTGTGTGTGTGTGTGTGTGGTCTGCTTGTCTGTCTGTCTGTGAGTGTCTTTGTGTGTGGTAGAGAGATGGAGCATTGGGGATAGTGGGCACCAGGAAGAGTGAACACTATGGCAAATAGGTACTGGGGAGAGAAATCATGGTGGAGAGCTGGTTCTGGTGAGAATAGGCACTGGTAAGAATGGGCAATGGGCAGAGTGAGTTCTGGTGAGACCAGGGACTGGGGAACCTGAACCCTGATGAGAATGGGAACTGATGATTTGAGCACTGAGGCCAGTTTGCACAGGGGGAAATGGGCACTGAGGAGACTAAACACTAAGAGAATAGGCACTGAGAAGAGGGCAAGCTGGGCAGTGTAAGCACTGTGCAGATCGGCTAATGGGGCGAATACACGCTATTGTCTGACCAGGCATGCTTTCTGGTGCAACCTTAGCCTGAATCATACGCTCTGAACAGTGTTTGTGAGGCTATACCCTCTCCCATACAACAGCCCAAGCTTCACACCCCTTGCTGGTAGAATGAAGTCTGCATTCTATTCTCCGTCCAGGCTTCTGTGTGCTGGTTACTCTGTCCCTGTCCCGCATACTGGGGATGGGATTCTTCAGAGATGGAATTGCCCTACTGGGACCTTTCATGCGTTCTCATTTCAGAACTGGTGCTAGAATGTGCTGCTTCCGTACAGCATGGACTGTGTGGTTAGTGTAACGCAAACCTTCATTTTTGTCGCAATTCATGCGCGTCCAGTTTGTTGTATTTGCAGTAAAAGATCTTCCTTCTCACTACTGGAGGCTCTAGAATATCCAGTGATTAGAACGCTGTCTTCACCAACAAAGAAAATGATTCGTTTATCTTTTCTATCTGAATAGGTGAGCCTTGACTCAAACAAATGCAACTTTACTTGAACTAGGGGCTTTCCATATTGCAGCTTATCTTTAAATTTCTAAAATAAGTACCAAAAATATGTGCATGTATACATTTCTATTATAAATGATTCTTTGTCAAGTCAATATAATAACTGATAAGAGACAGAATTCAAAAGCAAAAAATTATTGAACATTTTAGTCATATGCCATTTTAGATACTATTTTATCAATACAAAGTTTAACCATCCCTTTGAACACATAGGAATTAATTTGAATTTTTATCCTACTGGGCAATTTAAAATGTGTATTGACCCATAAAGGTGTAAATGACTGAAAGTGCTATTTGAAGAAAGAAACCTGCTAAATTAGGTTACAAATACAAAGCACTTGCAACATTATATTTGACAAAACAAGATATTTAAAAATATATGTTTATAGACCGTAAGTAAAAATAATAATGTGGACTCATAAGAAATTTGAAATTGATTGGCTAAGACTTTTCCTAGAAGTAAATGTTCACTGATCACATCATCCTTATTTTCAAGTGCAGTTATTTTTATCCTGACATTGCATATTGAACGATGAGGCTCAGCTTTTATAACATTCTGGTTTTTCCATGCTTTTATTGATCATGTAAGTCCAGAACATACAAATCTGTTTAAAACAAATGTAGATGTATTTTCCCAGAACCCATTTGCACAAAGAACACATCAGTAAATTCCCTGTAGCCACCTCCAGTATTTAAAAAAAAAATGATGCTGTATTACTGCAAAGCTGCTCTCCCTAAGACAGCTGTCTGGTGAGTGAACACTGAATTATTAGGTACTCTCCATCATTAGTGCAACTGGTCTTGTTTTCCTATCTTTTCCACAAGGAGAAACTTAAATAATGTCAGTATATAATCCAGCTACTTGTGGGCGTTAAGCAGTATAAGAACGAATGCCAAAGTGAGACTCACAACAGTGTCTGAACATGCTGTATTTTTCAAATAATGCTTGTGACACAGCTCCTTCTTTTTGGGAACAGCAAGAAAACCTCTTCATGCACCCGGTCAATTGCTGCATATTTCTAGAGTGAGAGATAAGAGACTTGTTGGCTTTGGGCCTTCAGTGAGAAATTTTTGATTACTACAAATAAATGAAAAAAAATCACATGCATTCGATTGAATAATGACCTATAAATCTACACTTTTCTATAACTATAGTTACCAATAAAATACTATGAACAATACTATTCTTAAAACTTCAAGGACATTTAAATTACGGAATCAACTAGGAACTCTCCAGAATTAGTAGTCACATGACTGTTCCCGCGTTGTTGATATAGCTCGGATCCCTGCTGGTGCAAATTACATGAACAGACAACTGTAACTGTAATGACGGTAACAGAACTCAAATACTTATGCACATCTCACACCACCGGCCTTCAGATCATGAACATTATGTGTGTTTATAAATCCCTAGGTATCGGGGCTGGAGAGATGGCTCAGTGGTTAAGAGCATTGCCTGCTCTTCCAAA
>LOJH01014714.1:6415-20911 GCA_001685095.1 Ellobius talpinus
TCTGGAAGAGCAGCCAGTGCTCTTAACCTCTGAGCCATCTCTCCAGCCCCAAACACAGAACTTTGTATAAGACTGGGATACACCCAGCCAACAGAGCTAGACTCCCAGAACCTAAATATCTCTTCTTTGCAAGTAAGAAATCTACAGGTTAAGGTAAAACTATTTTCAAACCAATAAAATTAAGAGTCATGCGTTGTGGTGGAGGTGCATACCTTTAATTCCAGCATTCAGGAGGCAGAGGCAGGCAGGTCTCTGTGAGTTCCAAGCCAGTCAGGTCTACAGAATGAATTCCAGGACATCCAGAGCTATACAGATAATTTTTTCTTTAAGAAACAAAACAAAACAAAACAAACAAACAAAAAAAAAGAGGGAGAGAAAGTTATACTGGGTAATGTCAGATCTCTGAGTTTGAGGCCAAACTGGTCTACAGAATGAGTTCCAGGACAACCAAAGCTACACAGAGAAGCCCTGTCTAGAAAAACAAAGAAAGAAAAAGAGTCTTTTGGCTCAGGTCTGTCATCCTAGCATTTGGGAGGCTGTGAGCCTGGCTTTTAGATCAGATACTACCCTGGTGAAGCTCAGCCTTGGATCTTAGCAAGTTCTTTTACTTAGCTGCACACAGACTAGCAAGTGCATGGAACAATAGGATTCGTTTCTGCCCAGGCCCAAGGTAACCTGGGTTAAAATCACTGTCTGTGGTTTGAGAGCTGGCTTAGAGTTTACTAGTACGAGTTGCTTTTCCAGAGGTTCTGGGTTTGATTTTCAGTACCCACATGACCTCTAACAGACCATCTCTTTGCTCTGTGGGTTACTGTTGGGTCTCCTTAGTCTCTCCTGCTGTGGGTAGCTTGAGTTACTATAGGAGATTTCACCCAAAATCCTTCTTAGAAAACTCTCTATGGAACAGACATATTGGTTGTGGTAGTGAGACTCCTTTAGTCCCAGCACCCAGAGATAGAGATAGGTGGATCTCTGTGAGTTGGAGGCCCACCTGTTGTACATAGTGAGTTCTAGGTCAGCCAAGAGTACATAGAGGGACACTGTCTCAAATATATATATATATATAAATTTAATAAGTCATATGTATATATGACATTAAATTTGTTTGGTTTTTGATATAGGAGTTTTCTGGATAACAGTCTTGGCTGCTGTCTGGAACTAGCTCTATAGATCAGGTTGGCCTCAAATTCACAGAGATCTGCCTGCCGAGAGCTGGAATTAAAGGTGTGTGCCACCATTTCCAGGCAAATACACTTCTTTTTTTTTTCCAGACAGGTTTTCTCTGTGTAGCCCTGGCTGTCCTTTGTAGACTAGGTTGGCCTCAAACTCATAGAGATCCGCCTGCCTCTGCCTCCCGAGTGCTGAGATTAAAGGCGTGCACCACCACCGCCTGGTGGCAAATACACTTCTTAAAAAGTAAATAAAATGTAAAGTTAAAAGAGAGTCTGGTGACATACATTTAGTAGTAGAGCATTCCTAGCATGTGGGACCCTAAGTAAAATAAAGAGAATGAGGTTGGGGTTACAGCAGTGGCAAAATCATGCCTAGTACTGGTAAAGCCATGTGTTCTATCCAAAGTGACACACATAAAATGGAAGAATATAGAATTTCAGGAGGATTAAAGGACTATTAGTACTTATTGTGTGTCGGGGTCCAAAGCCCCAACATAAACTATTTTTCCCTCTCTGGACCAGCTTGGAGGCGCAGGAATAATTGAGACACAGTTCACACAGCAATATCAGAAGGGAGTCTCAGGGTTCATTCAAATCCTGAAGATCACCCACATTTATTATCCAAACACCTTTCATCCCCCAAGGTAAACTGAGGTGGAAGTTCATTAACATTCTGTTTTCATGGTAGCAGGAATAAAGTCATTTCTGCAGCTCTGTCAAGAGCTTGGAATTGACAGCTCTTCTCAGGTGATCTATATAATTACAAAGCAAGGAGCAACATATCCTGAGCTTTTTGTAGGGTAGCAACAGCCTGTCTGGAAGGGTATGTGACTGCTCCAGATACTAACTATGGCCTGAGAGCCCTGGCTGTCACACCATGTAAAAATATGGGCCTACAATTGTGAATATCTGTTAATCTCTAAGAGACAAATTTAAATGTGCTTCTGTTTGGGGGGATACCAAATCCTGCTATGTAGAGCAGGTCAGTCTTGAACTTGTGCCGGTCTTCTTGCTTCTGCCTCCTAAGAGCAGGGATTACAGGCATGGCCAAGCACCCTTTAACCGTCCTTTATTGTAGAACTAAGCCTTTTGGCAGGACCGAAATACTTGTTATGTTTTCAGAGAGGGTATTCTTTACGTAATACTAACTTGCTGTGTACTTACCAAGTGTCTGAGGTTGTCATGGAATTGCTTATCCTCCTGCTTCCAAATCCCAAATCCTGGGATTACATGTGTGTACCCCTATAGCCCAGCCACCTGGAACTCTGACTTGTTTCTTTTGAGACAGTGTTTCTCTGTGTAGCCCTGGCTGTCCTCGACCTCACTCTGTAGATCATGCCGGCCTCTAACTCCTCTCTATCTGCCTCTACCTCCAAAGTGGAGTGCTGGGATCAATGATGTCCTCCACCACTGACCAGACACCTGGAAATTTTAATCTTCCTGCCACTCCCACTGGTATGCTGAGTTTATGGAATTTTCTAACCACTCCATCCCAGCCTCTACTTTTAAAGAACAAATCATTTTATTTTTATGTTTAATGTACATGTGCTTTGCTTGTGTGTCGTTTGTGCACCAAATGCATGTGTGACGCTTGTGGAGGTCAGGAGAGGGCATCAGGTCACCCTGCCCTGTAGCTGTGTATTTGTCAGTGCCCTTAACGGCTTTCTCTCCAGCATCATTTATTCTTTTCATGGGCTTTCACTAAGTATCACAATTGGCCTTGACTGTCAGCCCAGGACAGGATTGTTAATTAAGGGAAGCTGTAAAGAGACAGACTGACCTAAGACAAGAACACGACCACATTTACACAGGGTGAGGGGCCATTTCTGTCTCCCCCACCCCATGGTCAACATGCCTGCAGAGGAAGATGGGATTAGGGCCCTTTATAGGGTAAGAAGCTGGGAAGTGTAGTCTTTCAGTAGGAGCTATGGGGATCTCAGTATTCTACCATATCTGAGAGAGAAAGCCTCTCTCTCCTCTCTCTCTATGAGATAAGGTTTCTCTGTGTAGTCCTGGCTGTTGCGGAGCTTACTCTGTAGACCAGGCTGGCCCCGAACTCACAGACATTCTCCTGCCTCTGCCTCCCAAGTGCTGGGCCTCTTTATGGTTAAATGTCCTCTAGGTCTTGTTTGAGGTAGGGCCTAGGGCCTTACTATGCAGCTCTGACTGGTCTGGATTTCCCAATACAGACTAGGCTGACCTCTTGCTCACAAAGATCCCCCTGCCTCTGTTTTCTTTTCCTTTTTTTTTCTATTTTCAAGACACCGTTTCTCTGTTTAACAACTCTGTTTGTCCTGGAACTAGCTCTTGTAGACCAGGCTGGCTTTGAACTCACAGAGATCTGCCTGCCTCTGCCTCTCAAGTGCTGGAATTATAGACACGCTCCATCAGGCATGCTAGGCAAGCAATATGACAACTGAGCTACATTGCCAGCCCCTATAAGTTTTCTTTTCTTTTTTTCCCCCCACTATGTATACAGTGTACTGCCTGCAAGCTAGAAGATGGCACCAGATCTCATTATAGATGGTTGTGAGCCACCCTTGATTGCTGGGAATTGAACTCAGGACCTCTGGAAGTGCCAGTGCTCTTAACCTCTCAGCCATCTCCAGCGCCCTCATAGAAGTTATCAATGATTAAAATATTTTTCCAGCATTTCAATCATCGTATCATTTATTTTTCATCCTGCTAATGAGCCTTCATTCATTTAATGGCGAGATCACCTGGATAGACATTCCCTGCTAAACCTGGAATTCATATATGAACAATTGCAGCCTTAGTCACCGTCACGCTTCTCCTTGCTACTAATTACATTCTCCCTCCTTCCTTATGAGGAGGAAATGGGATATATACTCTGAGAGCTTAATTTACTTGCCCAAGGTCAGCTACACCAATCAAGGTGTCACATTTTGAATCTTTTATATCCTCAAACTGTCGGGTAGGTTTCAGGACTGGTTTGATATTTAATTTTATTTTAAACATTTTCTTTTCTATGAAAGGGGGGAAAATCTTACAATGACCTCGCAGTTTGTCCTTTGCGACAGTATCATCCCCCCCAAAAAATCGGAAAAAACCCAAACAAAATAAAAGCCTAATAAACAACAAAAGCGATAAATTAACACGTGGACAGCCAAAATCCTAGGGAAAAGAAGGGATACTTTTAAAGTAACAAGCAATAGTGACACATGGCTCGACTACATGTAGGGAGTCGAGAGCTACACACTGGTAAGGGAGTTTTTTCTATAACCTCGCCCACCTTCAGTTTCTAAGTGTTCCGAAGCTTCACCATCGAGGACGCATCTAACCAGTGACACAGAATGACAAGACAATCGTACTTTTTATTATTCTCCCACTTCCCCTGCTTATTCTCGTCTGCATGCGTTTTCACCATCAGTGAATTTGGAAACGAACGTCTTACCCTACAGCCTTATGTACTATATAATAGGTTGCCTTATGGCGACCTTGACAGCCATCTGGGTGGGAGGCGGGTGTCGGGGGAGGTCGATTGTGAGGGGTCGGGGGAGGGGACGTTCACACCCCGAGAGGAAACAACGCCAGCCGGAGTAGACCACAAACCTCCACTCAGCAAAGCATTCTTCTAAAGATTGACAGACAGTGCACCAACTGCCTTTGCCTTAGAGACGGCGTAGCATCGCGAGATTTCGATGAACTTCTGGTGGGGGAGGAGGGGAAAGGGAGATGGGTTCGTCTGTGGCGCAATCATTGCATGAGCTTGGGCTACGGTCGCCGAAGCCGTCCTGAGATATCGCGATATTTCGTTTTTTCCAGTCTGGAACGCTGGGCAGTTTCTCGCGAGAGCCCGTGCTGAGGCTCCGGGAGACCCCGGGTGTTTGTGTGTGTATGTGTGTTGGTGACTGAGTACGGAGGAGCGGCGGCCGCCATTTCAGGGANGGAGCGAGCCGAAGCTGTCGCAGGGGTGGATCCTGAGCTGCCAAAGCCGGTGCCCTGCTCTCCCGCGCGGGCTCCTTTAATCCCATTGTTTCTTTTAGATTCGCTTGGGCCTAGACGCCCTCGGGGCCCGATATTCGGGTTGGGCGGTACCGCGGCCTGGGCCTAGGGGCTTAACAGTAGCACCGGCGGCGGCGGCAGACTTCCCGAGCCGAGCACAGGCGCGAAAGCCCGCACAGGTACGCGGCGTCGCGGACTGCCGTGGTCCGCTTCACGGGGTCGGGTGGGCCGAGGTACCGAGGGCAGCTTGCGGTGGCTTTGAGCCGCGCGCGGGGGTGGGGGGCTTCTCGACAAGGTCGGTTTCAGATCCGTGGCTGTGCCTTTCATTTCTGGCAAGCGCACCGTGGCTATTTTGGTGGTGGCAAGGCCCTCCTTGGGGACCTCGGGCAGATAAAGATCTGTCCTTTCGAGGCCGGGGCTGGTCGCGACCTCCCAACATGGCGCCTGTCGAATGCTACCTTGGTACACAACCCCTCCCAACAGAGGGAGTTTCCCTCTGCCGCTAAAATGGCAGCGCGGGTTTTGTGCGGAAGGAAGCCCTCAACCTCATACTCTCGGGTTCGGTTTCGGGAGTTCAGAGGCGGCTTTTTGAGACCAGACATTGGGTTCTGATCGTGTGTTTGATGAAAAAAGCGTTTCACGCTTGTTTAGCTGAATCAAAACTATTAATGCGCATCGCACAATTTTAGTCATTGTAGGGCTTTTTAAGGACTTACAATTTGAATTTTGTAGGCCGAGGAAATTTTTTTTAAGAAGAACTGGAAGTTGTTTACTTACAGGACTGTTTTGTTCTTCCCTAGGCGTGTAGAGAAAATGGCAGACGATATTGATATTGAAGCAATGCTTGAGGCCCCTTACAAGAAGGTGAGAAAAACATGCCAGTGAGCTTTAATATATTTCTTAATTTAGCATTATTCACGAAACTACTGCTGAAATGTAAACTAACCTTCCTGGAGCCCTCTTGATTATCTTATCAGAGATGCATTACATGTAACTTACAAAAGTAAATATATGCTATTGATGTAATAATATTGTGCAGTAGTTTCACTTCAGCGTGATGAATAAATGCCCATCTATCTCTCTTTGTAGACTTGCCTAACGATATCTCACCTCTACTCCCATGAATTCACCTTTGATTCCAGTGTGAACTGTCAATCATAAGGTAGTAATTGAGTGACTTATCGCTGTACCGTGGTCCCCTAGGTAAAATGACTCAACTAAGAATTACCAGCTCCAGTTTGGTATAGCAAAAAAAAGGTGAATGTAGTGGTTTGGGAAAATAGCAGGGGTCCAAGAATAAATTATAACCAGTCCATGACAAGTAAATCATCTTACAAGTCTTTAAAGAAGAAATGGGTGAGATTAAAAATTTATTTTATAATAATAGATATAAGGCTGGTGATAGTAAAACTTAAAACCAGGCAGGTGTTGATCTGCTTTTCAGTTAATAATTACTAAAATTCTTGGATCCCTGAATAGAAATTAGCACATAAAAAAAAACCAACAAAAGGCAAGAGGCAGTGTCACATATTAGAGTCACTTGATGACTGTTTTACTGCTCTCCATAGTATTTTGTTTTTAATTAGGCCCTACCATAGTATTTCACACTAAAAACTACCAAGGAATTATTTTGGTTAGTAGTGCAATATGACAGTCAGTATCACAGTAAAAGTAAACGCCCTTCATTCTTTCACCAGTTGGTGGTGAAAATAGCAGTATGCATGCATTATCACTGATATCACAAACCTTAAGCTTTGTAACTCAGCAGATATACTACTATAGCTGATGTGTTCGAACTTTGAAATAAACATTGCGCATAAACCTTTTAAAATAATACATTTGTTTTCGAGTGTAGCACGACCATGTGGTTCCTTTTGGATGAATTCTGATAGTTTTAATTTAAATAATGTAATTTTGTAATGCTAGACTCTTGAAGATGTATTTTCTGATTTTAATGTTTTTTGTCTTAGTTTAACATGGATATAATTCCATGTAAACAGGTATGGAAGTAGGAAATGTTTAGGCTGGACTGGTGAATTATTAATTAACTTTTCTTGGGTTCTTGGGAGTCAACATTACTAAAGCAGTGTGAATCCCTGTTTGCTTCAGGGCGAGATGTGTGACAGAGGTGGCATCAAGCTCTTACAGTCCCAACCCTCCAACGGAAATGGGCGAAGATCTCAGGAATGGCATCGGTCACAGGAAATCGATAGTGGCTGGCTGCTAGCATGGCCACTTGGGGCTTAGGCAGAAATAGAGCCATGGTACCGACAAGAGGGACAATAGCACACGGAATAAAACTCAATGACTTCATGTTTCATAGAAATCATATTTAACCACTTCAACATTGTAACTCTAAATAACTTATTTAATATCTAAACAATGTAAGAAAGTAAATATGTTAATGTGGAAAGATTTTAATTTTTGTTGATGACTTAATTATTAGCAACAAAGTGGTTAAACGTATACCATCTAAATTTTTTTTATAGCCTTCCATGTTAAACTAAATAAGTAATTAGTTTTAAAATTGTCTTGTATTTTCTTATTCCTATTCCCTTTACCCTTTGACAACTTGAAATGTTACCACTTCGTCCTCATGATGTTCTTCTATCAACCTTGCTTAGGATGAGAACAAGTTGAGCAGTGCTAACGGCCATGAAGAACGTAGCAAAAAGTAAGTTTGAACAAGGAACTTGGGAGGGTGGGTTTCTAAACTTCATGTTGTGGAAATCTTGTGTTCTTTTGCCTAAAGCATCAAACTATGGTTTTCTTCGCTTCTTAGAATACTGGTCATACCTTTTGGGATGAGAAAGTCCTTCAGGACATAAAGCTATGGACTTTGCGATGTAGACTTCAGGATATGGTTTCAGAGACCTTCTGGACACTTTGCCCTCCAAGGATCCCATGATTCTCTTGAGTTCTATAATGTTTTAAATTTGGTAACTTTGGCTTAACTTTTGGAGATGTGATAATCATTGGATAAAAGAGTTACATTAGAACAAAGATAATATCAAGACCATGGAAAATACTGTTTACCTTCATTCACTAAAGGAATTGGCTATGAATTATTTCTGCTTCTTGCTGCTTAAAGGCCCTTTTGGTAGTAATAAAGGGGAATGCTTAGTAATTCTTTGTAAGATATTTTTTTCTTCATTGTTTTGGGCCTTTTTATCTCTAGTGTATCTAAGGAGATCGTTAAGAATATGTAGTTTATTTGGGTTAGGTGAGTATCCTGAAACAAGAACTTCATACTACAGACAGCACAGAATATAGTACATAAAAAGGTATATCGACAGTTTAAACAGGATCCAATTTATAAAGTTGAAGCCTGTCAGCTGTTGTGAAATTAGCATTTAGCTCCAAGGTTAGTGATTCTTAATACCATAAGGTCATATGTGCATTAAGTTCTAGCCCATGTTTATGATATAATAAAATATTTTGTTACATCATGACCCATAATACATAATGAAAATGATGGTAAAATAGCCACTTACTTGACTCTGGCTGTTTTCCTCCTGTGAGCTCAAAGTGCTTCATAGTATCTACCTCAGTCATCCTTACAACTTTGTTAGGGTAGGTTGATATAATTTCATAAAATAGATGAGAAAATGGTTAAGTGTGGATCACTTAGGTTTTGCTAAGCCAAAAAAAGTTTTATAATCTTAGTATGGTAGTAAGGGATTTATTTTAATATGTTGGTTGGGTGTGATGATGCTGGCTTACAAGTCCCTCCTTAAGGTGTGGCAGGCTGATCATAAATTCAATGCCAGCCTGGATTTCATAGTGAGACCCTGTAGAAAATGCAAAAATAATGCTAAGGGGAAACAGGTCTAATTTGTGGAAATCTTTTTTTCTTGTACAAGGTTAGGTGTACTCAATAATGTTTCTCTCCTAGTCAAAAGTGAATACAGAAAGCAAGTTGACAGGGCTCATTCCATGCATTTTTAACCTTTGTGAAAGAAACAATTCCCTAAAATCTTGGTTTTGCAATATTGTGTTAAAAAGAAAATACTGGAACAGGACTATTACCAATTTACAAAAATCACTCACTTTAGATGTGACTTAGTAACTAAGATTTTTATTGTAAATGTGCAAAGGATGAGGATAACCTTGAATGCAAATCTTTTCACTGTTCTTTAATGTCACTTCTTCCCACTGATGTCTTCAGATTGTACTCTTTTAATCCTGTAACTAAACTCATTAAGATCGCCAAGCTTTTTTTATGAGGAATTTAAGCATTACGCACTCTATAGGAGATAGTGGGTTTTTGTTGTTTCTTGTTTTTTTATCTGTTGTATGTACAGTCAGGTGGACAATTTAACATAACTGTTTTAAAGACTTTCCTAAACACTTCAATTAGTAATATCTTCAGATTTTTCAAGGCTTCTTTAGTTACCGTTGATTTAAATTAGGTAGTTGCCTGCCTAATTTAGTTAGAAAGTTTTTATATGGTGATTTGAAGGAATGTGCCATTTAAACTAATTGAACATAATGTAGAAGAAAACATTAAATGCTGGGTGAAATGCAAAACAAGTATTTACTCGTTTTAAGATAATTTGTTAACCTAAGGTAGATGTCATTTTTGTATGTTTCTTGCTAAAACCTTATTGAATTGGAGATTACTGATGCTGATAAGGTAGAATAAGAAACTGCACATTCTGACAAAGTTAGCTAAGTATGTAAACTTCTGTTTAAACAATTGTAGCTGACTTGTAACACTCACTGTATCATATCCCAGTAGTAAAGGGATAAAAGTTGGAAATAACAACTGGTTTGTCTATTTTCTGAAGAATTATGACACTGAGTTTGTCAAGGCCTCCAGTAAACTCTTTAGGTACTTGAGGTTGCTCCTCATAGAAGTATTTTTTGCTGTAACCAGTTTTGCAGTATAAAATCAAACTTCATTTTGTTAACGTTTTTAAAGAATCATTTAGAAAAGGATAACAGTAAAATGGCACAATTAAAATATATTGGCTACTGTGGTGTGGATTATCAAATTTTGGAATAAATGACTTTTCTATTTTTTTTCTTATTTTCCAGAATACTTTGCATTTAAAATTTAGATCTTCTTACATGGAAGAGGTCAAATCCAGTTATAGCAAAACACCTTTACAGCAGAGGCCATATAACCAAAAAGTCCAAAGGCCCAGTGGACCATTTACTTCAATGATGTTCAGTACAATTTCCACTGCCACTAAAGACTTGGGAAAGTCTCATTTAAGTTGTAACAGGATTTGACTGTTAGGATGGATTTTTATAACCATTTCTTTAGTTGATAAATGTTCTATAGAAGTATCTTGGTTTCTTAACACTAGTCTTTTGTCTGGGCTTTTATATGGAAGATGGTGTTTTCTGCTATCTTAGTATGTTGTCTATTTACCTATCTGGGGTTGCCTTCAGATGTGGTTGGGGATTAGCAAGACATTGAGTTAAAATTAGCTCTCTGATTTATGTATTTATATTTTAAGCGCCTTTGGCAGAATAAGATTGGGGCATAAGAGGTAAATAGGCAGATTGACTCTGCTGTGGGCTGTCTTTGAGCAGAGCAAAAACTTACTGTCCTTTTTTTTTCAGGGGAATTTAATTTTTACCTTGTCCCCTAATTTATAGGTAGGACTTAGGTTTTAGCCATTCCAGAATTCTCTACTCTTAAGAAATAGTGTCAGAATTGAAACATCAAAGTTGGAATGTTAATTGTTGCCCTTCTGAGCGTTGGAGTTGGTTTGACTTCTATATAAATAATGAGTGTAGCCTAATTTTTTGTCATGTGCTACCTAGCATATTTCTGACAGTCAGGTGGATTATCTTGAAATTTTAGACAAAGTTTCTGCCTCCTTGGAAAGCTCTACATCTCCTTGTGATTGGAGTGTGGGTTTCAAGATTCCAGAAGGTGGGTGTCTTCATTTTCTATTTTCAATGCACTCTAAGATGACCTGCTTACAGGTTCTCTGAGGCATACCTCAGTTGTTCTTCTGCTAACTTTGCTTTGATACAGATTCAATAGCTAATTAATTTTCCTAATGATGTAGAGTTGTCAAAATGTTCAGACTTCAAACCACTTAAAAATGGATATTTTGGTGGAATACATTTATTTCAAAATGTCTTTCATTTACATAGAAATATCTGAAGGCACCTCTAATTTTGGTGATGACAGAGATACAGATTTCAAGGTTTAATTATTAAACCAGTGGTGAAGTACTATGAGGAACACGGAAATGAGTGGAAAGATAACTAATGGACTTTTTTACTTTCCAAGGAAGGTCAAGTTGTTTTAATTTCGTCCCACAGGCTTGTATAAACTAGCTTAAAAGGGCATTTTGCATTTTCATTATAGCTTTAAGTAGAAAGCGTCTATGGTCACAATACTCTGGGGTTCTAAAAGTGAATTTTATTGCATTCTTAGTATCCTTTATCATTGTAGTTTTGCCCATGAAAACTAAAATGCTATGTATATGTTTTGGAAGTTCAAAGTATGCTTACATGTACATTGTGTCAGTTGACTTGAACTAAATTGTTGTATGGAAAATTTTACATGACAATTACTATTTCTTAAATGAACATACTTTAACTTATAGATTACAGTAATGCTTGGTGGTCTGTTATGGGAATGGCAGATAAATCGTTTCTGAAGTTCAGGCTTGGTTTTCTACTTACCAGCAAGTCCTGTCTCTTGTTTCAAGCTGTAGCTGCCTCAGGAGATGATTGCAAATTCTTCCTCTTAAACCTGTTTCTCATTTCTTTGCTTGTCTTCATTTAACATGAAGCAAAGGTTGGGGTCTTATGTCCCTACCTAGGAATTGTTTTTCCTAAAGTATGATTTTTGTGCCATTGTACAGTGTGGTAAAAATACATTTACAAAAGGATAAACATTTTGACCATAAAAGGAAGTATATATTAGTATTTAAATCAGCATGATAATGATACTTTTCCCCCCTCAGGAGAAAAAAAAGCAAGAGCCGAAGTCGTAGTCATGAGCGCAAGAGAAGCAAAAGTAAGGAACGGAAGCGAAGTAGAGATAGAGAAAGGAAAAAGAGCAAAAGCCGGGAACGAAAGCGAAGTAGAAGCAAAGAAAGGAGACGAAGCCGCTCACGAAGTCGAGATAGAAGATTCCGAGGCCGCTACAGAAGTCCCTAGTATGTAACTGTAATTAGGACTTTTGTTACCTCTGGTTAGATAGTAAGTTAACTGGAGGAATATGAATTGCAAGATTCTGTTTTTCAATAACATTTAAAATAAAGGATATTGACATTGAAGCTTAGTAAGGAGAAAATACAATATGGGGACTGAGTTATAAAACTTCAAAACTTACCAGCTTTTTCTGACCAACTAGCAATAATTTGCTTGCCAGTCCAAATTAAAAGAAAGCATTTGAGTGCTTGGTAGAGGAAAACCTAAAGTGTGTGAGCTATTAGAACACAAAATACGTATCTAAATACGGTTTATGAATTGTCTGACTGGGAAGCTGAAATCCTTCATCAATTTATATTCTCAATTTTTAGACTCATTACTCTTTTTTTTAATTATTTTTTATGTATACAGTGTTCTGCTTGCAGGCCAGAAGAGGGCACCAGACCCCATTACAGATGGTTGTGAGCCACCATGTGGTTTCTGGGAATTGAACTCAGGATCTTTGGAAGAGCACGCAATGCACTTAACCTCTGAGCCATCTCTCCACCCCTCATTACTCTTAATTATTTGTATTTAAGCTTTGTAGATTGTTACAGAAATTTACATGCCTTGTTTAATTAAGATAATTTCATTATGACTGTTAAAAATTCACCTGGGGCAAAAAGAGATGACTTACTAGTTAAGAGCACTGATTGCTCTTCCAGAGGACCCAGTTTCAATTCCCAGCATGCAGCCACATGGTAGCTTACAACTCCAGTTCTATTTCTTGTGACATCCTCACATAGACATACATGCAGGCAAAGCACCAGGGTTGAGGATTTAGTTCAGTGGTAGAGCATTAAGCACAAGGCCCTGGGTTCGGTCCTCAGCTTCACAGGGTTGGGGAAGAAAAAATAAAAAAGACCAAAAATAACAAGGTAACTGGCAGGCAAAGCACTAATGCATAAGAAAGAAATTCACATATGTTTTGGGGGGAATATTGTGTTTATAAGCAAGTATTGAAACAATTACAGTCTTTCCTTAATGGTTACCTAAGTCCTAAATTCTTCTCTAAGCACACCTTTGTAAATTACTTTTACAGCATTCATGCTTGTATGAGGTGCCAAATGCAAGTGAGTTTAAGTGTCAGTGTAGGCCACAAGCATTGAACCACCCAACCTCTGGAGCTGGAGTTAGAGGTATATGTGAGCTTCCTGGTGGCTGGGAACTGAACTCAGGACCTCTATGAAAGCAGTATTGCCCTTAACCAATGCATTTAATTTAAAAAATTTAAGTAGTTTTGTATTGAACTCAGACAGTCGACTGAATCAGTCAGTCCCTGAGCTTTTGTTAAGGAATAAACTTGGACATAAACTAATCATAATTGTCAACATATTCAGAATACTGGCTTTTGTGAGATACTGGTATTAACTTTTAAGATCTTTGAGTAGTTTAGGTCCTGACTCTTATTTATGAATATAGTATGTTTCTGTGGATGCTTCCCATGTTTCTATGTTCCTCCTAGTTAATTATTTTATAGACATTGCATGATGATAATGGAGCCACAGTGTTATTTTAATTCTGGATAATATATCAAAAATATTACTGTTATTTTCTCATGATTTACTCCACATCCTTTAAGTAAGATTGTTAATTGTCTTACTAGGATCAACTAAATGGGTCCAGCTACCTTTAAAAATTAGAATACTGTTGTAGTTATGAATGGGTGGGTGTGTTCTGTGCCTGTGCATGTCTGTGCCTGACACCCTGATTTAAACTTTTCTTGTGTTGGGTTCCAGTTGAACTGTTGAATCTATAACTAGACTATTTTATTTATAACTAGGGCAGAAACCTAGTAGGATGGGCAGAAGCAGATTTTGTGAATTCAAGGACAACCTGGTTTACATAGTGAATTTCTCGGCCAGCCAAGGGTGCATAGTGATACCCCAAATCCACAATACATTTTTGTATTAGTTGTAGTAGAAGAGAGAAAATAGCTTGTTAAATTATACTTTTTATGGGGCTGGAGAGATGGTTGACTGGTTAATAGCACTGACTATTCCAGGAAACTGGGGTTCAACTCCCAGCACTATATGGCAGCTCACAACTCTGTAACTCCAAGATCGGACATACTCACAAGGACATACTACCAGATAGAACACCAATGAACATCAAATAAAAATAAATTATAAAAATTAGGGGTCTGGAGAGATGGCTCAGAGGTTAAGAGCATTGCCTGCTCTTCCAAAGG
>LOJH01014715.1:0-20886 GCA_001685095.1 Ellobius talpinus
GCAATCTTGTCTACTTCTGATATCCAGGAGGATAACTATGTGTTTTTCTTTGGAAAGTAGAGTAGAAATAGGATATGAATCTGCTACATTGGAACCACAAAAAAAACTTCCTGCCAGTAAAAAAGGAACAGGATAAAATACATTTGCTATATTTAAAATGTTGTTAACCAGTGATTAAAAGCAATGATTTGGGGTGAAGATAATATGGTAGGAAAATTAATGCAAAAGAAAAATTTTAAGTACTTGTGGACTTACAAGAAAAAAACATGTAACTTGTGATCATAATGTGATTCCTTCCTTGTGTATAGATTTTAATTTGTTTTTGAAATATATATATAACTGTGGTTGTAGTGTAATTTTGTTGTCTCAGGTGCTATAAAAGGGACAAGAGAAAAATAAAGAGGAAGAAGAACAAGACGAAGTAGGAGCAGAAGGAGAAACATAAAACAAAGAATTAAGATTTTCCTCCTTGGAAAAGTCTCCTCTGTGTGTTTAGTGTTTACTGACTCCACATATTCTCTCCAGTTTCTCTGACCTGGTAGAACTTGTTCTTCAGCAAACACTTAAGACAAATATTTAATATTTTAATTTATTTTAAGCCTTAAGAGAAGAAAATTAAAAATATGCAAAAAGCAAAAGTAAATAAATAAAATTTAGCATATGCCTGCTTCAACTACTGAGCAAGTGGAAGTTATCTCCATGTGAGTCCTCTATCCTGCTTTAAGGTTGCTGGTTGGTTCTTGGAACATAACCACTCTTCCCTTGTAATTATTACATTTAATTTAGTTGTCTTTAATAATGTTGTCCAAATCTTTAGTATTTTGATATCATTGTGTAAAAATTTGTCTGTTAGAACACTGCATTTTTCTTAGTTTTATAAGAGAAGACCCTTTTCTTACTTTATATCTTTGTAGCCTGGATGGTTTATTATATAACTTGCATTGCTGCATTTTCCTCTGTGGGATGACCTTGTACTTATTGTACAGAGTCCCTCTTTGTTTATAAGGAAACTAGTGCTGTGCTTTTAGAGGTGGAGAATAAGTCTCCTGACTTTCAAATCTCCCTTAGTTTTTAATATTTTTGATAATTTACTTTAAGTTAGTTTTATGGAAATAAAATATAAAGACATTAGAGGGCACAGATTTTATGGACATAGTCTTGAGTTTGATAAAAATGTGTATCCATCATCAATGCTATATAAAATATCCCTAAAGTTTCATCTGGCAGCGCTGTGACCCACTGAGATAATGGATGGACCGTTTGCCTGTTTGAAGTTTCCTAAGAATGGACTCACATTACATGGGTCCTTACGTTTCTAGGGGACAAGATGTTTTTGTGGTTCTCTGTACTTCTGTATCGGAGCCCGAGTTCCCTATTAGTGCTGGTGCAGCATTGTTTCTTGTGTGAATAAACAACAATTCATGCTTTCAATCCCTGATACACACATTTTTAAATTTATTTTTTAAAGAATGTAGCCATAAGACTTATTTGTTATATTACAAAAAGAAAAACATCACTACAGTTTCTTTTCTTTCTTTCCTTTTCCAGAAAGTGTTCCTTTCTGTCTATTTTCTAAGTTTTTGGTCCACTATCTTGCTGTTTTCTGTGACCCTAGATAAGTGTCATTTGTTATGTGACTCTTATCAATTTCAGTCATTTTCCTCATGCTCCTTTTATTTGACTCATTTTCCATTGTATTTTACTTTAATTCCCTCTCTAATGTTTTCAATAAAATATCCTTTATCCTGAAAAAAATAAAGAATGCAGCCATTAGGAAGAAAAATGTTGCTGTGAAACTCATGCAGACATATTTTTTTTTGTGGACAAATACTTTTGTTTCTCTTGGGTAAAAGCCTGAATGGAATTTCGAGATCTTAAGTTGACACATGCTTAATATTTCCTAAAACTGCTGGGCCATCTCTTTTTCTGCTCCAATCTGGCATGGGAAAATAAAGTCCTCATTATTTATTTTGCATGCATCTGCTCAATTCTATCACTTTCATTTGCCTGAAGACATCTTTATGCATATATGTATTTGTGTACATATTTCAGTATGTATGTGCCTATGTATGTATTTGGTTGTGTAGACTCATACATTGAGGCCAGGGATTGATGCATGGTCTTGTCTTCTAGTATTGCTCAGACGAGGTATCTCACTTAATAATCAGTTCACTGAGTGGTTAGGTTTATTAGCCAAAAAGCCCTGAAGTTATTATTGCCTCTCCCTTCCCAGCACTGAGATTACAGGGGTGTGTACAACATACTACTCTTCATAGGGGTGCTGGAAATCCAAACTCAAATCTTTGTATTTGTGCAGCAAGCATTTTATCTACTGAGTTGGTTCTCTAGCTTTTTGTCTAACAATAATTGATTTCTTAAATCTCATTAATCAGCAACTTTCTTTATGCTGTACTAGAGTTCACGATGTTATGCTCATCTTCCTATACTTGTGCCTACTAGGTGCTATTAATGCAATTGTTCTGCCTTTAAAATTAATTTATCCTTTCTCTGGATGTTTCCCTCAACTTAATTTTGTTTGTTACAATGGCATTCTACCTTTAGCTTGTTTTGCTTCTCTCTTGCTGGGTGTTCACAGTATATTGTTCTTCAGTGGATTGATTCCTTTTGTCTATATAGTAATGGTGGCTACTACATCTTCATGTGGCCTCATCCTTCTGTCCCATATATTTGTTGCTTTTCTTTGAACCTTTTCCTCATTACATTCAATCTTGATTTTCCTCTTTGGCAAAGTCTTTGAGATATGAAATCCTGTTGTGAGAATTTAAGTTTAATTTTAAAAAACAATGGTTACTTTTCACAATATTTTACATTATCAGTTTTCATTCTTAAGCATATTCTTATTTACTATCATTTTATTTTGTAAAGCCTTTTATTTCCACCACAACACTGTGCTACCTGTCCCTTTCCCTATGCAAACAAGAGTTCTTTCCTCCAGACATCAACCTGTCACCTTCTAAGTTAACACATTTGTTGTTACAAATACTTTGTAGAGGTACAGTTAGTATTTAATTCATGTTAATATAGTACAAATTCTATCCTTTAATATAATCAAATAATTATTCATATGTAATTTATAAATAATATGATTAATCTAATCATTAAAACAGAAAATATGGAGTATAGAATCACCTTCAGTGACAAACTAATCCATCTCCATGAGGATCACACTAAGTGGCACATCCTAATCCTGTGTTTGACCCCAGGCCCTAACTGATGCCTCATTACCTCCACAATCTTCACTGGTGATGTTTAGAAGTGAGGAACAACTGTTTGCTTTCTAATAAGATGAGACAAAATCAAATGATCAATAGAGCATACAGGTTGGCATTTTAAAATTGTATGGGCAAGGTCTTTATTCTTCCACAGCTGAGGACTGAACCCATGGCCTTACACTTGTCAGGAAAGCATTCTACCACTGAGCTGAATCTCCAACCCCCATAGTCAAGGTTCCGTCCCCTCAGAGGAGAGAGCCTACTCACTGAATGTTGTCTGAGAGCCATACACTCAAAATTCCTGGCTTTATCGGTTGGAAATTTAGGGGTTGAAAATGAAATTCTCCATGATCTTTCCATAGTTCAGAGGTTCACCTCATTCTCCTTCTGCTCCTCTTCCTCATCCTTTTCCTTCACTTATTGTTTTCCATCTTCTACTAATACCTTTCCCATTATTGCTTCTCTTTCTTTTGCTCCTCCCCTTCTATTGGTTATCCCCCCAAAGTCTTGCTCTGATATCCAACAGGTCTGAAACTCATGAATATTTTTACCTTACCCTCACAAATACTGAGATAAGCACTCTATGACACCACAACAGATGTATTTTCATTCTTTTAATTGCCACATTAGTGCTTCTTAGGAAAGGCTTCACACAATGTATAAAGTGAGCAATGTCAACAAGAACAGTATATATCCCAATACAACTGGAAAGGGGACTTCAGTTCAAAAACTGTACCTTATTCATTACTCATGAAGTCTAATTAAAATTATTGACTTCTTTAAAAAATATGCCTCCTTACAATATTGCAGGCTTTAATGAATTTTTGGAGACACAGTAGGTGAAAAGCTTGGGGAGCCTACAGGAAATCTGTGCTCAGTCACCTTGCCATCCTGATTATCAAATCCACTCGTGTGGAGCCTCAGGTGCTGCTATTGTCATAACAGATGAAACATATCCTTTCCCAGTGTGGAGCCCTTTCACGAAGCCAGATGGGCTCTAATTAATGCAACAGTGTCTATAAACAGAATGATATTTGATATTCCTTGCTGAAAGCCTGAGGTCTGTTTGGATGGCATTCAGTAAATCAGGAAAGTCCCATGCACAAGAACTCTATGAAATGGCTGTTGGATGCTGCTGTTGATGATTTTCTATTGAGAATAA
This sequence comes from Ellobius talpinus, assembly GCA_001685095.1. Taxonomy (NCBI): domain Eukaryota; kingdom Metazoa; phylum Chordata; class Mammalia; order Rodentia; family Cricetidae; genus Ellobius; species Ellobius talpinus. The sequence goes on from LOJH01014715.1 coordinate 4,396, forward strand.
TATCAAAACTTAATTTTCAGAATTGTAGCCTGTGTTTTTAAACTAAAACAAGATTTTGATCGTGGTTCTGCATTTACAGTCTTAAGTTTCTTTGTTTCTCTGTATACTGTATGATGCATGTTTCCAAGAAATGAGTTTGCTATGCCAAGTAGCATTAAGTAGCATGCTACTTCACAATGTGATGTTAGACTATTACAGTAAGACAAACGGGATTCTAACCTTGACGACAGCTTCCTCAGAGACCTTCACTCTTGTGAACTCAACTTCTGTTTCTCGGAAACATAAACTGGTCTCTTTGAATATTCCACAGAATCTTCCCCACATTCTGACATGCTGCCACCAAACAGAATAGGCTTCCTGCTGCTGCTGAAATTTTAAAGCACTATATCATACTTCATGGTCTGCTCTTTCCCAAGACACCCAAGAAAACTGACTGTGTCACATGAGGGATAGGTTTACCTCTCATCTAAATAGAGATTTTCATGAAATTTCATGAGATCTTCTGAAAGAGTATCCTCCATCCACTTCTGCCATTGTTTTAACTACCTAGCTCCTGGTCCTGCTTGTTTGCATGATTAGTATTTACATTTACCTTGTGATATTTAAATGTCTATCACCTACTGACATAGTTAATAAAAAACAGGTTTATGACAAGGTTAGATACTCTCTCCAATTGTATTTGATATTATGTTTTAGATCTTATGAAGATGGGTAAGTCTACAGAAAAAATGTAAAATACATAATAGGAAAGAAAAATGTCAATTCACTTCATTTTGTAGATAGAGCACTGTATAAAACCTGTAAGCTCCACTGGAATCCCCTTAGCACAGGCAGAACCCCCCACCCCTCACAGAGAGAGAGAGAGAGAATGATTTGTGAAATATATTTCATCTGTAATGAAGAATAAAGAAGAATGAATTCATGTCTTTCATGAAAGTCTTTGGAATTGGATATCATCATTCTAAGTAAAATGAGTCAGACTAAGAAACACAAATATGTATTTCTCTTATAAATGTAAGAAGATTGTATATATACAAACATATGTACCCAGAGCAGTTGGAGAACAGTTTCCGCAGGCTGTTGGTACCCGCCTGGAATCACCATTGCAATGCTGAGGTAGGAGCACTGTGAGTTCAAAGCCAGCTTGGGACTGTATCATGAGACTGGTGTGGAGATTTTTTCCTCTGAAGTGGAATGTTCTCTCCTGGACGCTGGAAGGGGAGCTCAGAAGATAAGTTGCTGTTGACAGGAACAACAAGCGGAAAGCTTTTGAAAAATACTCACAGAGGCAGTTAGCAGCTTGCAAGTCAGGAAAGTTACAACCACAGACCTCTGCTCCTAGGAGTTTGCACTCAGATAGGAATGTGTGGACCGCAGACTCATGGCTCAGTTCTATCACAGCAAGGACTCTAACTACAGAGGACTCTGCCAAGAGGTCACTTCTGATCGTGTTTCAGAAGTGTGTCAGTGACATACTTCATTTAAAATTATATTATTTGGATCCTTTTGCACAAAGCACTCACATGGTCTTTTCTCAAAGTTTTAAAGGCAGTAAGTAAGTGCTGGGGAGGGAAGGCTTTCTTCTGGAGCTGGCTGCATGTTGTGCCAGGAACTCAGGAGATGGAACTATCCTGAGTTGACATTAATGTTGAGATGGACTTCATTCTTTCATAAGTGTCTTTCATTATGATTGCTAGTTCATGTTTGCTTTTAATTAAATACATATATTCCTGTTCAGGTCACCATCTGTGAAAGTCCATGCATCTACTGGCAACAATAATACACCCAGAGTTTTAAAAAATAAATACTGCAGTGGGCAGGGAGTCATGTTGTGGGATATAGGAGAAACTACAGGAGATGGAGTGAGGTGGGCTATGTTTGCTAATATATTTATTTAAACACAAACATTTTAAAAAATAATTTTCTAAGAATAACATTTCACACTTTTCTGGTCAAAATCAGTGAGCAAACATTTCACAGATGAAAATGCAGGGATAAGCTTTTTCATAATGTAGCTAGGTACATTTCTGCCATCTGTGCTCTAGAAATAACCCTAATACACTCACAATTTCACCAATCTGGTCATGGGTAGAAGTGATTCTCCTGTCCGCAGTCAGTGTTCTTTCTCACATAAAATTATTTGTTTACATTTGTAGTAGGAGACTGCTTGCTCATTCCCAGCTGCCCAGAGTCAAAATAACCACACAGAAACTGTATTAATTAGATCATTGCTTGACCTATTAGCTCTATCTTCTTATTGGCTAACTCTTACATCTTAATTTAACTCATTTCTATTAATCTATGTATCGCCACATGGCTGTGGCTTACTGACAAGGTTCCAGCTGGCAGCTCACAGCTTTCTCCTCTGGCAACTACATGGCATCTCTCTGACTCTGCCTTCTTTCTCCCGGCATTGCATTTAGTTTCTTTCCCCTGCCCCCTGCCTATTCTACTACGCCACTAGCCACTAGCCAAATCAGCTTCTTTTTCATTAACCAATAAAAGCAGCACATACACAGAAGGATCTCCTACATCACACATTTAAACTGATTAAGTCACATCACTGTTTCAGCATACAAAGTACAATCAGCCAACACAACAAGAAGGCAAAGTTCTATAGCAACAGCAGACTATCATACAAACACAGGCAGGCATTGTTTGAAAAAATATACTTTAATGAAAAATCACCACAGAGAGATGGTTCGGTTAAGAGGGGAGGGCTTGCTGTTTTCCCAGAGAACTAGCGTTCATCTTCAGTACCAACATGAGGCAGCTTCTAACCATCAGTAAGTCCTCCTGCAGCATGATCTATACTCTCTCCAGACCCCTGCAGGCATCGACACCCAGTACAGCAGATAGTCACACACAAACGCACATGCACACTCACTTAAATAAATCAGATATGCACATCTTAAAAAGGCTGCTCCCATGAGGACATATTTCAATGAAATAGCTGCAATGAAATACAAGCCCAATATACTGAAGTTTATAGTGTTGTAAAAATGCCAGGAATAGTCATATTTACTGACTTTGGAAGCTATTATTATTGATACATTAAATTAGAAAAGTTAATGATGGTATAAAAATCACACCATTGTAAAACAGACATGTATAATTTGTAATATGTGTATGAGTGTAGCCATTTGTGTATAAAACTGAGAGTAAAAGTGAAGGGTTAAGTCACCAGAGCTGAAGGGTCATCTTCTCTGTGTAAAGATCTTAACTCAATGATTTCCTTATTAGAACACATGCTTTTACATGCAGTTTTTTTCTTATCTTCTATTTCTTCATGAAAGAGAGAGTTTAAAAAAACAGTATCATAAAATAATCATTATCAAACAAATTAGAAGACATAAATTGTCTATCACCTATACCAAATATAATCTTTTATGTATTATTTATAGTTTTAAAATGTTTAGCATCAATAACTAACTTTAAAAGGATAATAATATTTGCCTTCTGATTATTTTTTCCTCTTCAATTTTTCATGTCTTATGCCATTATATAAATAGGAACTTATTTTTTTTAACTTAGAATTAAAATGGCAAAAGTTTCTTTGCTGAAGGAATAATGTAATTTAATAGTGAAACTCTGCAGTGTGTCTGCAGATACCCTTAGCTGGTAGGCTGCAGCATTAACACACATATAGTAGATGCACACAAATACACATGGATATACCAGGCACAGCATCAGACTGTAGGCTCTAGAGCACCAAAGGGTACTCAGTTTCTGTCTTTATCCATCTTAAACTCACCAATTGCCATAAAACTTATTTTAACAAAAAGCAAGTGCGTAAAAGTTGAAGTGTCCTTGTTGTACTCATGAGCGCAGAGTTTAATTCTTTTTCCCTCAGGGGAAAAATGTCCTATCCATAGGGAAACCAGAGATGACACAACATGAAGCCTGGTACCTGTTCTGTCTGGAGAATGATTTGTACTAAGTGTACTTCTGGTTTCAATGAGTAGGAGTATTAAACATGCAGCAATCAGATATAAAAGCACAAGCGTAAGCAGCAGAAATAACAAGGTAAAGTCACATGCTTACAGCAGCCAGTAGAAATGACTATGGGACTTCCAATGGAAAGAACAAGGAAAAGTAACATCATCAAACCTGGTGCTTCTAGGACCTAATAGAAAACACCTGGGGAAGCCCTGTGGTGACAACAATTGGAGATTCTTGACTGAAACTCTCCAGTGGACCAAGACCCTCCTGTTGTTTTATCTTCAGCATAGTGGTTATACCTTAATCTACTAATTCAGCCAGAAACTTTGACTCCACAGATATGGGCCTGTTTCTCCAGCAGTGGCCTGACTGCCTAAGCCACAGCCTGGTGGGAATTCTGTTACCACAGGCACTGACTCTGTTGCTGCCACTAAAGGTAGCTTTAACTAAATCTCTATTGTTCTATTTATAAACAAGACTTGAGATTTAAATGCTGGGATGAAAACTGGCTGGCTGAGACTGGTTGATTAGCAACTGGCTAATCTTCTCTCCTTGCTGTAATCTCCCAAAAAGCCCATTCTTTTGTTCTGCCAAAATGAAAAGAGCCGTGCCCCTCAAAATTCCTTCCTACTGCTTCCAGTGCATCTCTCTATCCCTTCCAGATGCCCTCTGATGCTCTGTGATTACTTTTATCAACTAGTTGCTAACTTCAACCTCCTGACACAAGGTTAGTTTTATTTGATTAATGCAAATGCTAACTCGGGGTTCACAGTGTGACTGAATATACTTCAACATATTTCCCTTAAATGATACTTCCAAAGAAAAGAAACTATGACAAATAGCACCTAGAAAAACATCAGATTGTCTGCTTGTCTCTTGCAGAAATGAATAGGGAAGACTACCAGAAACAATCACGCTGTAGCTCCCAATTGAAAGATTTCCAAGCAGATCAATCACAGTTTTCTCTATGATAAGCTTCTGGTTCCTGGTTCTCACTCACCACAGGTGTTTTAAACCATGGTGTGGTAGTGTGAATGTAATTGGCCCTCATAAGCTCATAGGTAATGGCACTATTAAGAGGTGTGGCCTAGCTAGAATAGGTGTAGGCTTCCTGGAGAAAGTGTGTCACTGTGGAGATGGGCTTTGAGGTCTCCTTTGCTTCAGCTCCACCCAGTTCAGCTCACTTCCTGTTGCCTGTGGAGCAAAACATATGACTCTCAGTTCCTTCTCCAGCACCACGTCTGTCTGCATGCTGCCATGTTCCAGTATGATGATAATGGACTAATCCTCTGAACTGTAAGTCACCCAATTAAATGACTCCATTTATGAGAGTTGTCATGCCCATGGTGTCTCTTCACAGCAAGAGAAACCCTATCTGAGAGACATGGGATAAACAATAAAGACAAATGGCAATAGTTGACCTTCTACTTGCTCTCCGGGGCCACTGTTTTAAATACCCTTAACTATTTACTACCCCCTTTCTCTTTGTCATGCATGGCCAGCCAGAACATGTATAAGGATTCTCAGAAGACATGTGAGATAAACATTCTCAAATCTGAGGCAAAGAAGATTGTCTTGTTCTCATAGTCAATGCTCCACAAATGCAAAAAGCAAATGACAGCTTACCAACATGATTAATATCACAGAACTTTTTGCTTAAGTCTTAACTCACCCCCAATGTCATTGGTTCTTATTAGTTGGATGAAAATTGTGGTGCAGGATTCTCATTTTTTAAATCTGAATCTCACAAATGATAATTTAATGAAGAAGTTCCTCAAATGTTGATTATTAATGACAATTATTACTTCCTTTGGAATGATGATTATAACATTGTATAATCATATCATAATCTTAAAAATTGATATTCGGTTGGCAAGATAGTGATTTATAAGTAGTTTGTTTTTGTGTGTTTTCAGTCCTTTAAGACTTACCCCAAACCCTGTCATATGGTGTTACCTTTCCTTTTTCTTTTCCCTGTCCTCTTTACAGACACTGGTCTGAACCCAAGCATGCTTTCTCTGGAACCTTGGGCTTTCTCAGTCTATGTCTGAAGGTACTAACCCCATTTTTTCCCATGAAGCTGCTTCATGCCGCATGCCTGCTTGCTGACCTTGTTCCTCAACATCCCAGCTTAACTCAAAAGCCATGAGTTTATCTCTTCCTCTTCTTCACATCCTTATTTTGGTCAGTTTTTGGTCAGCTGGTCAGCTGCTGTGACTTACAGCTTTTTTTTTTTGACTGGATGTTTCTCTTAAACTCTATCAAAATTATAGCCTAACTTACTGGAAATAGAGTTGTTATCCTTGTAAAAGATACAGGGTTAATCCCATTCTTGTTTTATCCCCTCAGACTTGTTTTTAATAAACTTGACTATGACTTTTTCCTTGGCATAAGTTTCCCTTCATTTATCTACTACCAAACATCTTTTGAATCTCTAGATTTATAGTTTTGCTAAATTTGGTTAGTAATCAGACATTAATTTCCCTATGCTTCTTTAATTCTTTTCAATTATCTTCTCTGAGTCTAGGAGTAGCATAGTATACATTGTTAAACCTTGAGTAATCATTGGCCACTCTTCTGAACAGTTTATAAAATGATATACTCATATGTATATTTGGTTTTGAATAAGTGAGTTTATTACATATGCATCAAGCTAATAAGCTAATTAAAGAATAAATGATGAGAAGATAGATAATCTCTGTGGACAGATAATAGATACCAATAGATGATAGATGGTACATAGATAGATGATAGATAGATAGATAGATAGATAGATAGATAGATAGATGATGGATAGAGATAGATAGATAGATAGACAGACAGACAGACAGACACACAGATAGATAGATAGATAGATGATAGAGATAATAGATAACAAAACGTTATTAAATCAAGCACTCAAAACACTCAGCAGTTGTTAACTGGGGAGGCTCTTCTAAGGCAGCCAGTTGGAGTTCACAGTTGAGAGATTCCCAGAAGAACCAGTTTCCCCTAAGGTGTGGCTTGTGATTGAAAGAACAAATAACAACAGAAGAGTTAACACCATCAAGTCAGGGCCTTGAAAACCTACAGCAGATACTGCGAAAACACCTTCAAGGCAGCCAGCTGGAGTTTGGCATCAACAGTCTCAGGTAGAAGAGAATCACCTTGGTGAGCTAAGTAGAAGAACAAGCAACCACAGAGAGAGAGCATGGGCTAATTGAGGGACTGATGGGTGTCCAGCAGAAATTGACTGAGGAAGCGAAGCAGTAAGTAGGGGTTGCCAAGTCAACTTTCTCCTCATGCCTGAACTACTCATGTCTGAACTTACTAGCTTCTTTTCCTCAGACCTTTTACATCATGGAATGTGACTTACCGTCTAGCTGTACACAAAGATTCTCTTGCTGTTTTCTTTCCCTTCTCAGTGTAGATAAGAAGGCCATTCCCAGACAAGAAGCCCTTCCAGGAGGACACCTTGAGGCCAAAATGCTCAATTCTGAAATGGTGGCATGAGGTGGGGTGGGGGGAACTGATCCATCCCACTTCAAAAGCCAGCTCCTCAGTGAGCTCAAACAACATCGAACTCATCAGTATCATGGACATTGCAACTTATCTGCTCCTAAGTTCCTTGGTGCAACTCATATCTTCTCTCCTTGCTGTCTCATGAAGTTTCCTGTTTCTCCATTCTTTATTTGGCCTCCCCACAATGCTATATTTTACGTTTATCATGAAGTTCTAAAACATCCACTTTGTTACAGGTTGTAACTTCAGTACCTTTCCTGAGACCTTCCGTCTTCAAGGGAACTTACAGTGTTGAAACATTTGCATCTGCTCTAAACCCTTATCCAGCAATTCTTATATCTATATCATCTCGGGTTATGATGTGTGTTAGTTCGATGCTATTAGTTAAATAGCATATTTCTCTTGATTCCTAGGGTTTTCTAGTGGTAGGATTGTGTCCTATGTCCTTTCTTATTTGGCATCCTCCTCAGTCCTCTGAGAGCAACTGGGTAGCTCCTCATTCTAGGAGCTTCCAAATCAGTCTCCTCTGAAAGTGAGGGGAAGGAAGGCTGTGTTGCCTGTTGGAGGGTGAGAATTAGGATCCTCTATTTAGAATCCCACCAAGATATTTTTGAACAGCTTCTTATAACTGTAGCACCAATGAAAAATTGTCTTGCCCCATTTTTACAACTGATCTTTCATTTGCTGTGCTATTGTTCCTGTGATAAGAACTTACTGCACACTGTTTAATATTCATAGCAGAACTGTGCCATCCACTAACCACTAAAAATTATCTCCCTTCCCAAAGAAAGGTGAATACAATTTGACAACTTGGGTTTGAAACATATCCCAGATATGTTCCCTCATACTAGAGACATATTAGTTTTACAGAGAGTAATTTTCTCTCTGGGTTTCTACATTTAAGATTCAGCCTCCATTATCAAGAGGCGTTCATCTCCCGTTGGTTCCCCATTGTCCCTTTTATCACTGTTTATGGAAGCATTTCAGGGCTATTTTGGCAGCTGAAGAAGCCTTCCAAAGTACTACTCTATTTATCGAACTTGAAAGACATATGAAAAGAGCCCCTACTTTTTCAATGCTTTTACCGTTGAACGTGTCTTACGGGATGGAGCCCCTTCCTGTGAGATGCAGGAGAATTGCCATTTTCTCATTTCATATCCACATCCTAGAAAGGTCCCTTCAAACGCTCAACAGTGAAAATGGCTTTAATAAAACCAAGCTAAGCTATTTAAATGTCGGTCATACAGATGACTTGACCTCTGAGCCCACCTGTAAGTGACAAATACCCTGTGGTACCTTATTATAAAAACTTGGATATGGCAGTCAGTCAGTAGCTTTGTGGACAGAATCTCTTTTTGTAATTGAAAATGCTCCACTATGGAGCAATACAAAACTAGTGTTAACTTTCCATAAAGAAAAGATTGCGGTTCTCAAACTTAGTTTTGGTTTTGTTCTGTTTGTTTACTTGACACAGGGTTTCATGTGGTCCAGGCAGGTCTCCAACTCCATATGTAGGTGAAGATGACCTCAAACTTCTGTTTCTCCTATCTAGACATCCCAAGAGTTGATATTACAGTGTGGGCCATTTTCCGTGGTTTCTGTGGTGTCTGAGATATAACTCCATGTTGTGTGTTTCCCAGACTAGTACCCTAAACATGGAGGTGTCTCCTCAGGCCAGATATAGTCTTTTGACTTTACTTTGCTCACTGAATGTCAATCAGGTTTGTGTGTGTGCTGTTAAAAGTAATGTCACAAAATTTAAAGTTTGCATAATTAGTAACAGCCTATGCCTTGGGGAACATCAAGCTGAACCATTTTTTTAATTCTCACGATAAAAATTTAGTGAGAAGAAAAGGAAGAGAACAAGTATTTCAGGAAAGTAATGTATGGCACTTCCAAGTCACGTTCATCCAACTGAGAAAGACCACAGCCGGCTCCCCTGCAGTGATTGCAGTGTGCTTTATATGTAGACTGCTTCCAAGTTAGACTAAATGCCAACAGTCTGAGGCATAAAGTAAGATCAAGCAGTACATGGTGCATTCATTTCTGGGACTTGATTGTTTTTAACCTCTTCCTTTTAATTACCAAGGAAAGAGAGATTACTATCCCCTAGATATTCAATTGTGAAGAGCAATAATAATGACCAAAAGAACCTGAAGAGCTTGGAATTATCAGATTTATTCTTAAATATGGTTTCAACTCATATTCAGACAATAAAAAATATTGATAAGATTTGGCATTGATTTTTCTAAAAAACACAGTGGACTGATAAAACAGAATCCATCACTAGCCATCTGAAGAAAACTTCACATTTTAAAACACTGTTACTTGGTGGCCTTTGTAGATTCTTAGAGAAGTGTAAGAGAGACATCTACTGGGGAGAATGAAACATGTTTTATTATCAGGTAAACTTGCAGCTCCAGTAAAATAATGCCCTATAGTTCCTGTGGTCTTTGAGTTTAGAACATCGTTTTCAAGGCAGCATATTACCGCAGTCACAGAAATGTCTGTGTTTCTGAAGATGTGTCGTAGCACAAAAGCAGCGGCCAGAAGCCCAGGTCAGATTTGAAACTAAATGCAAAGCACTTCCTAAGTGAAATGGGGGCTGCTCACCCAAATGATGCAGAGGAGAGGGAAGTCAGCAGACCGGACCAATAGTGGATCCATCTTAAAAGCAGAATGAAAAGGACAGGGCATTCTCCACACGATTGGAGCAGCTGTGGTTGAATAATTCCACAAATTACGAATCAGCATAAACTTTTTAGAAGCTCCAGCAAAGCTATGTTTTAAGTCCTATTTAACAAGAGAACACTTGGGATAACTCGTAATGTGGTTCATCCTGGATGCAACCTAAGCATGCAGTATTGATTATGTAAATATAATCAATTTTTTTTATAATTGGCAGAGCAGGGTCATTACAATACACATGGGAATACAGGTGTTTTCCTCATTACATGTTCTCAGCCAACCTGCCCTGAACAGCAACAAAAACCTTACATTGACATTTTTTTCATATTTTCTAACATACTTAGAAGTAGATAACGTTCCTTTATAATATCCTACCTAGGATGATGCAAGTAGATACTATATTCAGATTTTTTAATGAAAATTATGCAAACAGAAAATACTGGTGATGATAAAGCATATCAGTTCTGAAAATATATGGACCTTGTGCATCTACAGAGTGTCATTCCTGTACCGCCTACAGGGTGCAAATGATTAATCAGGTAGGAAGTCCATGCAGTACAATATAACTAGTTAGTGTCAGATATTGGTACGGTGTAATGCGTCAATGCTATGTAGGCTATTTCTGAAAGAGTAATATATTTACACCATGTAACATGTAGATACCTTAGTTACTTTCTTGTTGCTGGAATAAAATGGCTTGAGAAGGAAACCTTAAGGAAAAGGGGTTTATTTTGGCTTCAGTTTTAGAAGAATACAATCCATCTTGGTGAGGATGACCTGGCAGGAAAGGCAAGGAGACACGAGCAGGAGGTTGGCGGATCATTTGCATTTGATCTCAGAAAGCAGCTAATAAACATGAAGTAGGACCGGGCTATGAATCCTCATGGTCTGTCCACAGCGATCCATTTCAGCAGTGATTCTGCAACTCCTAAACATTCTAGCCTTCCAAACTGTGCTTCTATCTGAGGACCAACTGCTTAAATATGTGAAGCTGTATGGGGTATTTCTCTTCCACATAGTCATTAAGGACTTGAAAATTTCCACTCAAAACTTGGATGCTCATTGTTAAGCATCAACAAGAACCACTGGCATCCTGAGTCAGTAATGCTAGGTTGCGTCTCTCACACGCATTTTTGACTTACTTGAAGAATGGGTATTAGAGTTTGACAGAACACGTGGATCTTATGAGAAGCAAGAAGACAATATAGAAAGAGAATGGTTGTGCTGTAAATATAACACAGTCTTATAGTGAACAAATAGAACACAGATTCCAGAAGAAGAATGACTATGACCTTGATATTATTTATTTGTTCCTGCCATTCCTAGAGATGCAATCCATCATTGCACACAGAGAGCTAAGTTGAGACATATTCAAAAGAATACTGATAGACCAGCTAAGCCCTTTGTCATCCAATAGTTAAAAATACCTGCATTCTGAAGAACAGGGAGCTTAGATAAAGAATAGCTGCACACTGATATTTTGGACTCATTTTCTATGTGAATGGAAATTAATAGAAGTTACAGAGGGGATAGTTAGCATCAGAAATAAAACAATATCTGAATTAGAAATACTAAGAAAAGGGATATTTTGTTTAAATAAATGCCTCTCTCCTCTCTCTCTCTCTTTCTCTCCCTCTCTCTCTCTCTCTCTCTCTCTCTCTCCTCTCTCTCTCTCTCTTTGGTTTTTTGAGCCAGAGTTTTTCTGTGTAACTTTGGTGCCTGTCCTGGGAACTAGCTCTTGTAGATTAGGCTGGCCTTGAACACATAGAGATCTGCCTGCCTCTGCCTCCCAAGTGCTGGGACTAAAGGCATGCACCACTACCACCCGACTCCAAATATATGTCTCTTAATATCTACCAGTACTGAAAATTTCCATAAACTGCAGTATCCTGCCCCTTGTCTCCATAATTCCAATTCAAATTACTCAGTAGTTTTGTGAGAATTTCCAGAGTATAAATGACTAATAGGTAACAATTATTGAAGTCCAGGGCTCATTCTCTGCACAGTTTCTTCTTAATATTCTCTATGTACCTGCTCAATCAATCCACATAGCTCTCATATCAGTGTTTCCATATAGCCTGCTGATTTTCTTTTCCCAACACTGTACTCAATCTCTCTTTACCCACTTTAGAAATCATGATGTTGCCCTTAGGAGTCCTGAGTCAAGTGGCATGCAGTGCCCCAGGATATAAATGCTTCTGTGCCTTAAACAAACGCATTTTCAAAATATTGTTGTAGTTACTGAAACACTAGCTGCTTCAGTGACTAGGAAATAAATTATCGTGCAGATCACATGGCTATCATTACATTTTTCAATGGAGGAACAATGTTAATGACTTCTATTGGAATGCGTGAGAGTGGAGTCATGCATCACACACCTACACAAACACACACACACACTTACAGTAAAATAAATCATTTAATTGTTGAACTACTAAAATAACAAATACTTTTCAATGGTATTTACAAGGAAATGGTTTAAACTGGTTCAGAAGATAGTGCAAAATCAGACACACCAATAAGCAAATAGAAATGCTGAAATTAATTGCTAACAGATGTAAAACATGCCACTATCTATAGGCCATACATTTTAATGTTAGGAATCATATTTTCCAAAGAGTGCAATCAATTGAACCTCAACCGGGTGACATTTGTCTTTCTTTACATAGGAGTCATCAGGGTCACTATCAGCTTTCTATAATGTTGGAAATGATTACATCACTTAAAAAACATTGAAAAATACAAGCTATTTTATGTGTTTGTTGAATAACACTTTGATTTTTAATGAAAATATAAGTAGGAATATTTTGTCCATCTTAATTTTATAAACTGTTTTTTATGTGAGTGTTCCTCTTCCATCTGATTATCACAGTTTCAAGGAATTATACCCTAAATTGTACACATATACTATGATTATTTTAAATTTTTCTACTGTGTAACAAATTAACTCTTATTTTCTGGCTTCCATATACATGCATTTATGTCTGTCTCATCAAAGTCTGTTTGTCCACCGGCTGTGAGCTGAGACTTGCCTTTACAGCTTCCTTAAAGAGCTGATATTAAGGTTTTGATTCTGAGGTCCCAGCTGAAGCTTGTCACTGGGATCTTGATTTCAATTTCAGGCTCTTAGAGTTTCATTCAGTTTCTGAAGGCTCATTGAATTGATAACCTCCATTCTCAGATGTCTTTTGCCCAGAGCTCTCTGAAATTTCCTTGCTATGTGTACCACTTAAGCATATGCTTTCTTCCCCCAGGCCAAGAGAGCAAAATGATCTACGGGCATTGTGGATACTACCGCAATTTATGATGTACCCAACGAGGCAATACTGTACTGCCTTTGGTGCCACTGGTGGGACAGATGCTAAACAGTAGTTCAGCTAACACAAGTGTTTCTCTTACCAGAGATGGGGGAGTGGGCTTGACCATTCATACAGATGCAGCAGGAGTGAGATTTAAACTGTGGTGGATCTTTAATTTCAAATACATGTCACACAATACTGATCAATTCATGTCTCAGAGTTAGCTGAAGTATGGTAGTCTTCTTAAGAGATCTTACACTCCCAGGCAGGTTTTACAAAACATTTCATTCACCATCCTGCAGTTTCAAACAAGGTCACAGGTCTGTCACTGACAGTCTTCTGCAGTACTGACTTCCTCTTTTATCATGATAAGACTGAGGTCTATGCAGGAGATGCATCAGAGTTTAAGGGTATATACATCTCTTGCAGAGGACTTGGGTTTATTTCTTACATAACATGCATTTTGGATGACTTACAAGAACTACCTGTAATGCCAGCTCCAGGGGACAGACACCCTCCTCTGGACTCTATAGGCACCTACACCCATACACACGTGCACACACACACACACAAACACACATACACACATACACGCACTCTCACACTTAAAATAAAAAATTTAAATAATAGAATGAAGCCATGGGAGCAAAAATGGACTCCCATATTATATAAACAATGTCTGGTCAAATATAATTTAGTGAGAGTTAGTCTCTAACTCTCTAACTCTAAGGTCTTTGTTGAACAATCAATCTGTTCTACTCATGTCTCAGCGAAAAGAACAACTATCATTAAAACTGTATAAGTCATGAAAGTCCCATAAGATATCTGGAGAAGGAGTAAACTCTTTTAAATTCTTAGGTTCTATTGAAAATAGACAGGATTCAAAAATGTCAAAATTCTGTCAATAAAACCAGGATCTAATAAACAAGTTTAGTCTGACAGATCTTGATGGAAAATAAAAAAAATGGAGTTCATCATGCCAATAAATAATATCATAAACAGCTATAAATAACTTCTCTATACCTAGCAATTCCCTTGTATGTAATTTATGTTCATTCATCGACCTTTGGGTTAGAAATATGTGTTGATATAGAATCCTTGTCACTTGACCAAGCGCAGTCTCCTGGCTGTGCACAGGTTCAACAGTGGAGCTCAGGGCTTCTCTCCTCTTGGGATGCCTTTGTCTTAAAACACCTACTTTCCTCCAAGGCTCTGTCTCTGTTTTCCTGATGACTGGCAGTTCACAGAGGCTTCAGAAGGAAACATGAAAACTCCATATGACAACTTCCTATGGCTGTGTTTAATGTATTACTGGAACCAGTGGTATTAAAATGGGAAAAAGATTACTGGTCACAGTAGCCAAGCATTTGTGGCACTTATTAGTTTTTCTCTTAGATGTTGTCATAATAAGAATGGTATAGAGAGATCTACTGAGCAGACAGAGAAGACACAGCTTCTATAATTTTTAAGTAACATCTTATCTGAACAAGCTCAGACCACTGAAGGATCAGTGTCCCTTTCCAGTGGGCGTTTCCTCAAATATTCTTTATAGAATAATACAGACATATCAGATTCATGAGATACAACAACTATTTCCAGAATTGTTTAAGAAAGGAAAAGAAGATCTTAGTATTTTTTAGAGTCCCTAAGCTCAGAAAAGTATTACTTTTAATCTAAGCACTACTCTTGTTTTGAGTACATTTTCTACGATATTTTATTTTTTAGTTTTTATTGAGTTAAACATTTTTCTCTGCTCCCCTGCCTTTCTCTCCTCTCCCCTTCTATCTCTCCTGTGAACCCCAATTTACTCAGGAGATCTTGTTAATTTCACCTTCCTGTGTAGATCCATGTATGTCTCTCTTAGGGTCCTCTTAATTGTCTAGGTTCTCTGGGGCTGTGAACTGTAGGCTGGTTTTACTTTGCTTTATGTCTAAAAGCCACTTATGAGTGAATACATGTGTTTGTCTTTCTGGATCTAGGTTACTGTTGAAGCCACAATTATTATATAGTAAATGTACAGCTGACAGATTCTTAGACCCACAAGTGTGTAACTTATGGAACCATCCAGCAGAGCTGCAAGAACATTTGTCTTTTGGATAAGTCACTGTCCATCTGTAAAAATCTTATGAAATCAAAGCATTTCTTTCTTCAAAATGAGGCTCCTTCCCAAAATATCTCAGCAGTGTAACTTCCTCCTGCATAGGCATCAGAATGACCTTCCATGAGGCCTTAGAGCAATAACTTCACTCTTTTTCACAATAGTCAAATTTACATAAAATCAATGTCCCACAATTACTTTTGCTAACAGACCACATAAGAATTTCAAAAAGATAGGAAGACAGCACCCTTACCAGACAACAGATCTGGGTATGGGTGAGTCCAGAGTTCAGAGATGTTCAGTAACTTTAATGATTTGGATAGTCAGGTGTTTCCCTTGGATGCTGGTCCTTCCTGGGTGCTGTCACCTGTTCCTGGAGCACTACTTTGTCATGTTCTACCTACTTCTTGTGATTTTTGAAATGCATGTTGACATCATTGTTTTTGCCTATGGAATATTTTTAATCATGTCTTTGAAAACTAAAAACCTGGTGGAGATCACGTTTTCATCCCTCTTTTGAATAAAGAACATGCAGAGGTAACGTACTGAGTCGATTTATTTCATTTTACCCTAGGATCCAATTAGCCAGGTATTTGTCTGCTATCACGATTCTTAGCAGGACTCTGAGTGGTTTATTAGGAGTTAACCCCAAAATAACCTCAATAGGTTACCTCACTCATTATGGTATTTTCTGAATTTATCCATTTGCCTATAAATTTCAAGATGTCATTAATTTTTGCCACTGTGTAGTACTCTATTGTGTAAATGTACCATGTTTTCCTTATCCATTCTTTATTTGAGGGGCATCTAGATTGTTTCCTGGTTCTGTCTATTACAAATAATGCTGCTATGAACATAATTGAGCACAAGTCCTTGTGAATTATTGAACTTCCTTTGGATGTATACCCAAAAGTGGTATTGCTGGTATTGAGGAAGGTTGTTTCCTAATTTTCTGAGAAATCA
>LOJH01014716.1:11986-22655 GCA_001685095.1 Ellobius talpinus
ACACACACACACACACACACACACACACACACACACACACACACACACCTCCATTAGGATCTATTTGAACAGAATAGCTTGAGATTTTAGTAGCTTACCTGATTGCAATGTTTGAATCTCCTGCTCTGTGGATGTGTTACTTTTTAATAAAACAAAATTGCTTTCCTTTAGAGGCAGAGAGACTAAAACAATCATGATACAGCATACGGCACTACAGAATCCAATTCACGAACCACACGGGTTGATCTACCACAGTCCTCAGCCAAGTTCCCTGGAGACGTAGCATGGGAAAACAGCCATCGTCTCTGACTTCCATCTCAGCACTCTGGTATGTAGCCCAGCTTTGTCTTGGAGCCACTTGTGACTCTGACTCCCAAACATAAACACTTGTATTTAAGCAATATTTGAAATGCGGATAAACTCTATGCTGTAAGAGCTGCTCTTCTGCGTGCCGTCCCTGAACGAGCACCATTCCTGAATCGACAGATAATCTTTGGAGACTTTGTCCTTTTGAGACCAGAGAAGTCTCCCTGCCCCCTTAATGCTCAACCAGTATTCCTCTAGTGCTGACTCTCGGATGCATATTGCAGAGAAAAGAAAGACAATGTATTAAACAATAAAATTCCATTTGTCCACTTACCCTAAAATAAGATCCTGTGTGGACAGACTATGCCACCATGGTCACTCATTAAAATCCTTAGAGTCCCCATTCACAATACATCTCCTCTCAACCCTTCCGGAGCACAGCATCCATTGTAAACATTTATTCAGTTCTGGAATAGCTGAGGGATTCCCAGGGTCACATCCCTGTGAAGAAAGAAGGGTAGAAAGATTGCTCATCTCTTTATTTTGATGCTGCCTTCCTAAGTCCTGTAAACATTTTCACTTGTACGTTGACCGTAGCAATCTCCAGGGACAGCAATCAGCTGAGTTCTCGGCAGTATATCCATATCATGTATGTATGTGTGTGCATGTGCATACATTATTTGCATATACACTCTCCTTGGTGACACTGAGGAGTGAGCCTAGGGTCTTATACATGCTTAGTAAGCACTCTCTCACTGAGTGACATTCCTAGCCCATGAGGGTTTATCTAGTAAGGAACAGAAGGACAGGAGGTGTTAGGAGCAGTTAGCAACTAGCAAGACAGCAGAGCATCTGCATACACTGTGCAAGCAAGTCCATTGATGAAGGTAAGGCCCAGAGTCACAGTGACTGTGCACAGTGCCACCCTCACTAGGACACATGATCCCCTCTTCACCTCATCTGCATATGCACAGGCCCACCATCCAAAAAAGGGAGAGAAAAGCAGAAATGTTTCTACTGTCAGAATCATAAGTGATTTATGTCAAATCAGTGCTTATAAAGTAGAAGGCAGAAAGCATAAGTAGTAGGCCCATGCGTTTTTTTTAAGTGTCCATGTGCAAGACACATAGCAGGGCCTTCTTAATAACCATGGTGAAATTCCATTCCAAATGTCATAAAGATCAGTACTGAGCCAGCCGTTGATATTGGCTTCCAGTACAGGAGAGCACGGTTGTCAATGTGATGAAGTAGCCTGATAATCTGTTTTGGGGGCCTGAAGTCCTGTGTAGAAGGGAAAAAGGACACAGATAACAAGACTGGCCTCTGGAGGAAGAGCTGAACAGAGGCTCCAAGATCTTCAGAAGAAGGCCCAAGACAACCTGTCCCCAACACTCTTCCTCCAATCCTAAGGAAAAAAATGAAAAACAAGGTTCTCTCTCAAATTTTAACACTTGAGGCCCGAGCAACAGCACATTAATGAACCCTTCTCACAATGGCGTGATAGGGAGGCAACGGAGACCATGTCCCAAACACCACCCTGCCGAGAGCTTGCTGTGACCCCTCCTGTCCGAACGCCATGGCCAACACCAGCAGTTGGATGCACAGCTGAACACTGTCCCCTGTCCCCTCCACTCTGCCAGGCTCAGGTGTTTGTCTAAATGGAGAAGGGTCACTTGATGACATCAGCGGAAAGGCCACAGGAGGAAGAAGCACAGCCCGCTCCTCTCAGAAAAATGAAACTAGCCAAATTAGGGAGACTGCTCTGTCCAGAAAAACAGTGAGAAGGTCACTGTGGGAAATACATGAGGGATCCTCTTGGCTGCTGGAACTTGATAGAAGGTGACAGCCTGCCAGCAGGGCTTTGCGAGGGTCCACGTGCTGACTGGTTTCGTTTCTGTTGCTGTGACAAACACTGTGTCCAAAACAACTCAGAGCGGAAAGGACTCTATCTGCCTTATGCCTCCAGGTCATGGTCTCTCATCAGGGAAGTCAGGGCAGGGATTCAAGCAGGAACTTGAGGCAGAAACCACGGAGAAACACTACTTACTGGCCTCCTCTCTGGCTCAATCTTGGCTAGCTTCTTAGTCCGTCGAGGACCACCTTCCCAGGGAATGGCACCATCCACAGTAGGCCAGGCCCTCCTCCGTCGATTAACAATCAAGTCAGCCTCCCAGGGGCTTGCCCACAGGTCAGTCAGTCTAGGCATTCCCTTAATTGAGACTCCCTTCTCAGGCCACTCTAAGCTGTCTGATGTTGACAGTTACTGAGGAAGAGTTTTGGAGCTGGGATGATTTGAATTACATATGTCTGTTTCACGACAAGAATGTGCCTACATAAAAAATAAAAATTTGAGACAGTGACACACTACCAGCTACTGAAGGAGTGCTGGTTTGAGGGAAATATCACCCACCAGTTCAGGTATTTGAACACTTGATCCCTAATTAGTGGCAATGTGTGGGGAGGTTTCAGAGGTGTGGCCTTGCTGGAGGAAGTATGTCCAAAGAGGTGGACTTTGAGGTTTCATAGCTTCGCCCTGATTTGTGCTTGCAGTTAAAGATGATTTGATCTCTCAGCTTCCTGATCCTGGTGCTATGGCTCCCCCACATTAAAGACTCTCCTCCTAGAACCAAAGTCAAAAATAAACCTTTCCTTCTAGAAACTTCCTTGATCATAGCATTTCATCATAGCAATAGGAACACAACTAATAGAGAAGGAGATGATTTTTCCATAGGATAGATACAAAACACAGGCATAGGATTATAGCTGGCATCTGCGATACCCATGTGAGCTAAGGCATTCAAGAAGCGTGGTGCCATCTACACACATGACAGTCTTGACATTTGTGAGGTAGCTGCTGAGGTAACATGTTACACTCTTTCATAGGAAACTATCTTTTAGAAGTAGAGTTTAGTCTAAAAAATAAAGAATAAAAGCACATCTTAGCCAATCCACAGCCATCGCCAGTCATTTGCTGTCATATTGGGTAGTATCACAGAATAGGGGGTGTGTGCCACACAGACTTTATTTAATGAGCACAATCACACACGTAAGCCATGAGCTGGCACTTGTTACAGCTGCAGTGACTGTGTCATTGGGAACCTTTCATCTCCATTATAATCCGGTGAGACCACCACTTCCTGACTGAAAGTTGGCCATGCAGCATGTGACTGCAGCCTTGCAAGATGCCCTTATTTTATTCAACTTCTGAAAGTTGTTAAACTTCCACAATGCACTACATACTATATTGTTGTTCCATGGGTACAACAATGAATCACAAACTCATGAATTCTCCTCTAGCAAGGGTATTGGGGACTGACAGGACCTCCCCACTAACTGAGAAGCTATTGATGGTTGGTGGATAATGGAGCAACCATTTTGCCTTCAGAGTGTATATTGCCTAGGAGGTTGACCATACTCCAGTGGATGGTCCCAAATCCAGGAGTATCTGGACAGGGCAAATTAGACTTGGTGGGTTATATTCAAAAACAAGATACAAAGTTGGAAGGGATGGATTGAATCTGGAAGAAGTTAAGGGAGCAATGGGGAAAATAGGATCAAAACACATCATATGAAACTCTCAAAGAATAGAAAAAATACTTTTTTTCAGTGTATGTGTAAGTGTATGGTAAAGAAAGTACCAGATAGAGACTGTGGAAGGCAGAAATCTGACTTGGCTGCCTCAGGAGACACAACAAGACACTGAGTTCACTGAAACACAACCAGACAGCCACAGCACAGAACCTAAAGCCACACAAGACACTGAGTTCATAGAAACACAACCAGACAGCCACAGCACAGAACCTAAAGCCACATAAGACTGATCTGCTCTTTAATTCTGTCAGGATTCAGTGCCTGGGCTTTAGCTGTTTATACTTTCAGAATTGCTCATTTCTCAGTGTACCGAAATTTTTATTAGGAAATTTTTCTCTAGTATCATTTTTTCTTCAAGTCTCGTAAAAATTTATTTCATTTTGTTCTTTGGTCTAGTTCTTTGGTACTGTCTGCTTTTCTATCCTTTTACTGAGATTGGCTTGGGTTTTTTTTAATAGAAAGCTTGTCTCTCATAGAAATCCAGAGTTATCTTGTCTTTCCCCCGATTAATGTCCAAACTACATTAATTTTTTCTTAATTTTTCTAAGGATTACAATATATGACATCAATTTATCATAATCTGCTTAATGATGGTCATGAATGGCCAGCAACTTTGCAACATATTCACTTCTACTTTCTCCTGTCAGTCTAATGCTGATATTATCAAATATGTCTGTGTATACAATAAACCACAAAACCTAACAGTATAACTGCCACTTCATTGACCTTTAAAAAAGTAAGGGAGACCTGGGGAGATGGCTATGAGGTAAGGCACTTGCCACACAAGTTCAGACTCCTAGAAGCCACATAGATAACTGCTGAGCTGGCATGACTACCACCTGTCACCCCCAGCATGGAAAAACAGAGACAAGGATGGAGGACCCTTGGAGGCAGCTGGCTGGCTACACCCACCGAAGCAATGACTCTTGGCTCAAGTGAGACACCATGCCTACACATAGGAGGAGAGCATTTGACTGAGGAAGGCATCTGATATCAACCTCTGGCCTCTACATACAGTCACACACATATACATGTGTACCTGCACATGTGTGCACACGTGAAAACATGCATACACATACATCTATTTCTCTTTCTCTCTCTCTCTCACACACACACAAATAAAAGAAAGGAGGTAAGGAAAGGGGTGATGGAAGAAGAAAAGAGCTTCTGGGTGAGCTTTCCCTGGGGAGATGAGCAAGGGTCTTTCACACTGAAGTTCCAAAAACAGAGCAGAGAAACAAGTCCTCCAAGTCCATCTTGGTGAACCAATGGGTCTACTGGGGTTTCTTACAGGAGGGTTGTGAGGGCTACCTACAAGAGCCACTCACCAGTGTTTACACCACTGCAGGAAATGCCACCATCTGTTAACTGTTTATATATCCTTGGGAATGGATTACATTATAACATTTACATGTATTTTGATGAGACAGGTCTCCCCTATCTTACTTTAGGTTTTAATATATACGTGTGTGTGTGTGTGTGCATATATAAGCCTTCCTCTCCCTTAATGATGGAAAGTTAAGTGGGTCCAGTCTTGCACATGTCTGCTGCGGGCAGTCACAGCTTCTGACAGTTTCAGAGGACAGGGGCTGGGTCGAGCCCAGAGGACATCGTTTGACAACAAGAGTTAATAATGGCCAAAAGGGCATTCTACATAGTTACCTAGACAGGAAACATTTCTCTGCTCTTTGTTCCTTCCTGTGACATAAAATCATCATTCACATTCATTTCTTTCAGTCTGAAGTCCTGAACTTTAGAATCTCATAGGGAGTTTCTGTCTTTATCTAGAAAAGTCGTCTGTTTTTCCTCGCATGTTGAATGATGGATGCTTTTGCTAAGCACGATAACCTCGGGTGACACTATGAGCACACTGACTACTCTACGGCCTTCTAGATTTGGTACTTTTATGAGACAACAGGTCCTGGACACACAGTTACTCCACACATATAAGTCACTTACCTCTTCAAGACTCAGTTTTTAAATTTTCCATCGTCTAGGTGTGAAGCCCTTCCTGAATGTTCTACTTGGAATCCAATGATCTTCCTGAACATGCAGATCAAGGTTTTTCATCAAATGTGGGATATTTGTAGCTATTTTTAAAAAGAAACTCTCTCTCTACCTCTCTCTCTCTCTCTCCCTGTAATCCTTATTACAAGTATGACAATAAGAATCCTCTCCTAGCTTTTCAATTCATTATGTTGTTCTAGCTTCAAGTAAATCAAAGGCTTCCGTGACGTCCTAAAGTCTTCCACTAAGGCAATCTAGGACACTTTCCACATCAGTGCGTGCCCCCAGACCTAGAGCACTGACTCTTCTTTGTAGCTCTTATTCCTTATTTAAGTTTTCATTCATCGCATCACGGTGACCATATTTTTTTTTGCTTCTTTTAATATGGTTTGTTTTATCTAGTCAAACATATTTAGAGTTAATACTTTGATTTCTTTGTCTGCTAAATTCAAAATCATGACCTTACATTCAGTTCTTAATGAGTACTTATTTTCCTATATGTGCATATCACTGTCCTGTTTCACATCGCTCTCACATTTCTGTTGAAAGGTAGACAATTTATATAAACAATTGGGCGATTGATTGCTTTTTTAAAAGATATATATGTAGCCTCCGTGAACTTACACTGCAGGATCTGCCCCCCTCCGTGGATACTGCTGCTGCTGTCTCTGTTCAGATCTGAGACTGAGGTTTTTAAAGAAATGTTCCCATGTTCCTAATCAGAGTTCACGCATGTGCCACTGATAGCTCAGGAGTCAGCTACTGATTTGGGCAGATGCTTAACCTCAGACCCCAAAGCATTTCCATTCTTTTCTGATAAATCTGTATGTGTGTTCAGAGACAGATTCTGAGCTCCACCAGTTCTCAGATGAGTCTGGCTCTTCCGTGACCACTAGTGTCTTCCCCATCCCCTACAAAACGCACATGCATAACCCATAGCCCCCTGCTGGGAAAGTATGAAGCTTACTGAGCACTGCATGCCTCTCTTGCTCTGAAGAGTGCCCTGAATTTTGGCATGGCTCACCACTTTCATCAAATAGAACCAGAGCCTTAGGGTGGCAACATTCCAGGTTTTTCTATACAGGCACTCGTGCACGTGTGCGTGCGTGCATCTGTGCGTGCATGTGTGTGTGTTTGCCACTTCTTCACTGTGGCTTCCCACAAAGTTGAGTCTTCCTCCTCAGAAAACAAGCCTACTTGTGTTCTTGACTCGGCTACTGTCATCAACCCTCCATTGTCTCCTACCAGCCTGGGTGCAGGGAAGCATGAGAGTAGACCAGGGGGGAAAGGTTACATATTCCCACAGTTCTTGCCTAAGGTTTCAGTACATTTTTCAAGAATAAATATCTCTCAGCTATTGCCTGCTTCGGGTCAATTTCCATGTCCCCAAAATGTGTGTTACTGTTTGGTGGTTTTACAGAGAGAATTCCCTGACATCTTCACATATCACAGTTAACATACTTTGGCTCTGTGGCTTCCTGATATCTGTCCCTGGAGTAATGAGGGGATAGCTCATGGTACTGTTGACATTTGACTTGGCCATGTTACCTGGTTTGTCCAATACTGTACTAGCAGAGGCTTTCCATGATGGCTCAACTTAGTCATTGCTTTCCTGTCAACAATCATCAGAATAATTGGACTGGGAAATGACTGGTCCTCAAATACAGAAGTATGAAGGAGTCCTACATACAGTATTCACCGGGCCCAGTTCAGGTAATTCCAGGTCAGTACCAACTGAACCCTACTGGTCTATAAACACAAAACTAAGAAGCTAATTATTTGTTATCATGAGCATCTGAGAGTTAGGGCATTATTACCCACCAAAACTAGCTTATATGGTTGTCTCACAGAGGTGACATACTATATAGTCTTCAGCACTAAAATAAGGTAATACCCTCACCTGCTTGGTGCAACCCTGACAATAGATCCTGTCTGAGTGATCCTGTCTAGATTACAAGCATCATTGTTTGCCTTAAATACAAACGTTTGGTATGGATTTGTCCATATTATTTTGAGAAGACAAGAGGAAGGTGACTTAAGTGGTCATTTGCCTCTGAGAGCTATTGACAGTAAGTGAAAAAATCCAATTGTGTCTTTTGTAAGGCTAGTACACCTGTGAGTGTCTCTGCTATTCTAGTATTACAAAACAAAGGTTCACAAGGACATGCTCTGAACTCCCGGCCTTCTTGTCTAAGCCCCTATTCTGTCTTTTGCACCTAAAATATTAAATACAGAATGAGACATCTTAGAACTCCTCGCTTGCTATTAAATAGCTGTTTGCAATGCAGTGTCTGTGCTCATAATAGATGTCTGTGTGTTAGGGACAACACTGCCTCACATGTAAAGACCTTAACTTAAAAATTTGATCTCTCTGCCGCACTGTAAGGGACATTGTCAGTCTCGGCACTGAGCCGGTCTTTCTGCTGATGCCCTGCTGGACTGTGTGTTCAAGGAGAATAGAAGACAGCGGGACACTCGGAGCTATTGTAAGAGGAGGCTTATGTCGGGAAAGCCACAGCTGAGGAGAGCAGGAAAAAATGCCATAAGAACACACCAAAGCCCAGCAGCAAGCATAGCCATGGAGGGCTGAGCTGCTGGGCAATAGCAGCGATGTACAAAACGACCACAGCTACAAATGATGCAGGTGAAGAGCTAAACAACAGACGACACCTTCCATGCTAGGTCGAATTTCATACGCGTGTAGTCCAGCCTACGTGTGCCTATGAAACCATTTCTGAGCTTAACCACTGTGACTTGTGCCCACAGCATCATCTTAAAGAAATAGAAGCCACCAGAATAATTCCAGCTGAGCCTATTAATCTTTTGTATATTTTATACGGTTTTCTCCACCACTGTGTGTGTGAATTCGAATGTCATCTGAAAATGTCCCATGCTGCAAGTAATAGGTTAGCGGTACGGCTCCCGGCAGCCATCAATACGTCATCCATAACGGCTGAACCAGAAGACAAAAAGGATGTCTGCCTGCAAGGAAGCCAGCTCTGACAAAGTACAGCAGCATTATCTACAGAAGAAGCAGAGCGAGCCACCATGGGCCTGGTGACCTACAATTCTGTAAAATCCTACAAATGTCCCAAGCTTCCTCTCTGCCTCCTCTAAAAACTGGTCAGGTTTATTCAACTCATAAAAGGTATCCATGTGGCCCTGGAAAAGAGCATACAGGAATTCCTCAGAGGCAACTGCAAACTATGAAGGAAACAGCTGGATTGCCAAGCATAAATACACATCAGCCAGAGGCCTTTTCTGTGAGATTGTCAGTCCTACATGGTTCACTAACTCACACATTATCGATAAAGCACAACAGTAAGAAATAGTGCATCAAAATTATGATGCTGCCTTATCAAAAATGCTATATTAAATTGCTCTCTGATAGAGATTAAAAATTATAACACCTTTAAATGGACCTTCCCACACACACAGTAATGTCTTGGTGTTTAAATGGACCTGGAAAACAGAAACATGTAAAACACTGCATTCACAGTGACTCTCATTCACCATGAACTAATAAAAGAATAAGTCAGGAGTGGTAGTACACACCTTTAATCTTAGCATTCAGGAGGTGGAGACAGGAGGCTCTGTGAGTTCAAGGTTGGCCTGGTCTATAGAGCCACTTCCAGGCCAATCACAGTCACACAGGGAAAATCTGTCTCAAAATAAATAAATAAATCAAACATATCCCTGTGTGGCACAAATGGAAATTATATGTACAATCTATGATTTTTCTAGTAGACCATTCAAAGGTATTTTAAGAGAGCAAAATAAATTTCATTAACAAGTATTAATCACCTCAATATAGTAAAAATATTAACATTTTAACTAATTTGATATTGTAAAAATATTAGTTATATAGAAAATAATTTTTTTCGTACAATATATTCTGGTCATGGTTTCCCCTCCCACCACATTTCCAACCATCCAACTCCATACCTTCTTCCTCTCTCTTCTTAGAAAACAAACAGACAATAAATAAATAAATAAACCAGAATAAATTTTAAAGACCACAAGAAATATATATACACACACATTCATACAAACACATATTCACATACACACAAGCAAAAGCCATAAAAGCACAAAATTAGAAACCATAATATGATGTGGGATTCCCCTCTGTATGCTGTGAATATCATTGTTTATTAAAAAAAACTGGTTTGACCTGATAGGGTAGAGTAGAGCCAAGCAGGGAAAACTATCCTGAAAGCTGGGAGAAAGAAGGTGGAGTCAGGAGAAGCCATGGAGGCACTGCCAGAAACAGACATGCTGGAACCTTGCCAGTAGGCCACGAACCTCATCATAAAATATAAAAAAATTAAAATGGGCTAATTTAATATGTAAGAGCTTGCTAGGAATATGCTATAGTGACTGGCCAAGTGATGATTTAATTAATACAGTTTCTGTGTGTTTATTTCAGGAGACTGGGAGGCTGGGAAGTGAACAAGCAGCCTCCTACTGATGTAGAATTCCCCTCTGTATGCTCTGAATACTACTAGTAAAAAAGAAACTGTCTTGGCCTGTTGATAGGGCAGAACTTAGGTAGGTGGGAAAAACTAAACTGAATGCTGGGAGAAAGGAGGCAGAGTCAGAGAGAAGCCATGGAGCCCTGCTGGACACAGATGCCAGAACTTTACCCAGTAAGCCACAGCCTTGTGGCAATACACAGGTTACTAGAAATGAGTTAAATTAAGATATAAGCGTTAGCTAATAAGAAGCTAGAGCTAATGGGCCAAGCAGTGTTTTAAATAATATA
>LOJH01014717.1:6570-17760 GCA_001685095.1 Ellobius talpinus
TTGCAGGAAAATGGATGGAGCTAGAAAACATCATTTTCAGTGAGGTAACCCAGATACAGAAAAACAATTATCACATGTACTCACTCATAAATGGTTTTTAGACATAAAGCAAAGAAAACCTGCCCACAAATCACAATCCCAGAGAACCTAGACAACAATGAGGACACTAGGTAGAGTTCTTGTGTGTGCTGTTTGTGAACATGAACTGACACAGTCACATCAGAAGAGAGTTCTGCATTTTCTTTAACAATGAATATGAAATTGATTCTACAAATTAAATCTATGTCACTCCAAAGTCATGGACAAAACTTGTATACTGCCATTGTTTATAGATGAGTTATAGACACTATCTTAATTAGATAAGCTAAGTAAAGCCATATGTAACAAGAGTTTATGACAATGAAAGGTGGATGCTTCAACTTTCAAGGACTCTCATCTAAACAGCAATTTATGAACATGGTCCTGTTCTTCAATAACACATTTTCAGGTTTATTGATTTGATTATTTTTATGCATACTATAGACCACAGGTGCCTGGTGTCCTTAGATGTTATAGGAGCACGTGAGCTCCTTTAGAACTAGACTTAGAGGGGGTTGTGAGTTGCCATTTGAATATTCAGACTCAAGCCTGGGTCCTCTGCATGAACAACAAATGCTCTTAGGCACTGAGCCAACTCTTTGATTCTTCAATAACCACTAATACTAGACCTGTAAAATCTCCAAAGAAGGTGAAAATGCAGTTTTAGGTGTTATTTATCAAGACAGAGGAAACTCATGTAAATTTCACACATGTAACATTGGCATGATGGCAATCACAAGGACATTTGGAAAACAAAACATAATTTTCTGTTTGGAGGGTTGTAAGCCTCTTGTTTAATATTTTCTACTTTGTTCCATAAAAAGTAGTAGGAAACTCATTTAGTAGATTGCATAATACATCTAAAAAGGAAATACAATTTATCAATGCAAAAGAATAAACTAGATTTTAATGTCCTTAAATTGATGTAAAATAAGTTACAATATTCATTTTAAGAAAAAGTTGATTGGAGCATGAAAGATTTAAAAAACTCCAAATTTTAATGACATCTGCAAAATGGGTGCATTTGACTATTTGATATGATAAATGACCAAGATATAGAGTTATAGAATATTAAGAATTAAAAGATAAAAATTATTGTAAATGTGCTCAGCAGACCCCAAAATACGGTTATAAATGTAGGAAAGATTGTACAAAATGTTCCCAATAATAATAAGAAAATTTAAACAGATCAAGATTAAGAATTTAGAAATATCATTAATGATATGCATAATAACAAATATTAAAGAGCTAATCAATTTTCTATTGGTTTGAACCCAAGTGTCAACCAAGCAAAAGGAGCATATGTAGGAAGAATATTGTCCTCCATGGATGGAAGCTCTAGTTTAAGGATCATGATGGAGAGTGAGCCACAGAGGGACAAACAGAAGAAGTACAATGTGTCAGTCATGACCCTTTGCCTTGGTTGCTCAACTGTAGTTGGATGAGGTGAGCAAGAAGAGTACTTTTAAAATTGTTGTAAATATTGAATTAGTTAACACATGACAAGTGCCAAGAACAGAGCCGGCTACATAACAAAGACTTGTTAAAGATTATAAATATCCATATAGTTGTCTGTAGTCGGAGACTGCTTGTTTGTTCCTGGCTGCCCAGCCCACGAAATAATCACACATAAACTTTATTATTTAAATCACTGCTTTTCCAATCACTTAAGCGTATTTCTAGCTAGCTCTTATATCTTTGGCTAACCCATTTCTTTTCATCTATGTATCTCCATGTGGCTGTGGCTTACTGGCAAGGTTCTATATCTTCTGTCCCTGGCAGCAGCTACATAGCTTCTCCCTGACTCCGCCTTCTTTTTCCCAGCATTCAGTTCAGTCTTCCTTGCCTAGCTCTATTCTGTCCTATCACAGGCCAAAGCAGCATCTTTATTCATTAACCAATAAAAGTAACATATATACAGAAGGACTTCCCACACCAGTTGTCATCTGTTTTGGCTAATGTGATTTCATACTGCATTTATTCTGATTCTTTTCTTTACAGCATTGAGTTACCTTCACCTTTGACCTGTGAAGACACCAGGCACTGGGACTTCTACAGAGCCTTCGTAGTTTGTTGTCTAATAAGTGCCTCACAAGTCACAATTGTGTCCCATCATCCTGCTACAGATATTTTCAATATTCATTTTTCCCAAATCAAATGATGTTTGCTATTTAGTTCTCTTAAGTCATTTAAAAATGATCTGGTGAAAATTTTTAATAAGCAAGCAAAGTTTCTATCCAGATTTCATTTGGCATACAGCCTTTAACCTCAGATATTTCACACAGCCATACAATTGTAAAAATACTACGCTCTTAGAGCACAATAGATGTTATAAAGTGAGTTAACAAAGACTTATTCTTTAATCTTCATTTCTTCATAATTTATATTAAATGATTATTTCATTTCTTCATAATCTTTGGCAATTGAGGTACAGTCACCCCCATTTTAGATGTAAGGTGATTGGGGTTCAGAAAGGTATAGCCAGCTACCTACGGAAACACATCCAGTCAGCATCTGGATGTGGACTGTAATTATGTATCTTGATTCTAGTGAACTTAATGGAGTCATGATTTGGGACTAGAGCAGAGTTCAAAGACTATAGCAATAATTATACTATAAATGTTTCATAGAGTTACTGTATCTCTGGTACTAATTTGTGTACATGAATATTCTTAATGTTGTTATAGAAATAACCAGTACAAATAAATTGTGGAAGTTTTTGGGTTTAGTTTTGAGCAGAGTTTGTGCTTAAATTATTTAATGCCTAGGTGAGCCTCTTTATGACTCGGCAAATGTGATCAGGTTTCCTTCACCACTACTGGACACCATAGAAAAATTTAAGCTCCACAAGTCACCTTTTAGTTAATTGTCAGTGGTATTCAAAGAAATCTGGCTATGTGTTTATAAAATGTTGAAATGTCACAACTGAACCCACACATAGACATTAATTTTTATAAAGTTAAAAAAGTAATTTGATAGAAAATAATATATATGTAATATTTTTCATTAATTTTTAAGACTTTTACATATGAACACAGTAAATTTTAAACATATCAATCTATTGCTCTTTCCTGAAGCTCTTCCTGGAGCCACCTCTAGCCTTCCCTTTTCCTCTTCTGCTTTTGTAAAAATAAAAACAGAGTCATTTTTTGGTGCTAATATTTGTACAGATGTGAGTTTATCCAAGACAGCATGGTCAAGAACTACCCTCTAAGTACTATCTCTATGCCAATGGAATAGTGTATCTCTGAGAAATCATCAAAGAAGTATCTTTGTACCCTGGAAGGTAGTTAACACAGAGACTTACTACTGGCTAAATTGAACAGAATGAGAGTTAATGAAGTCTCAGCCATAAATGTGACTTGACATCTGTATCAAAGCCCTTTTCACAAGGCTCAGGGAATATCATAGAGGAATTGTAGAAAGATGGTGAGGTCAGGATGGTCTGGAGCAAATCAGAGTCTTCTGTGCATGAGGGAACTGATGTACTCATAAATTCACAGCTGCTGTGGTCATTTGCACAAGACCAAGCCATTCATCTAGCAAGGATGGAAAAAGCTCATGAATCCTCACTCACCTCTTGTTGAAAAACTATAGACAGCTGATGGATGTGACCAGAAGGAAAATATATTTTGAAGTGGAATATTTACATCTGTGTGTAAAATTCTCCATCCCGTAGCTTATAGCTCATAAAAATCAATTTGAAAAGAATACACACACACACATCCTAAAGCTGTGATTTTCAGACAAAAAGTTGAAGCAAATGATATATGAAGAATCTACAAATTTGACTTTATAAAATAATTTCTGAATTTTATACATCTGTTAAAGTGGTATGACAAATAAGGTAACTCAGAAATACCAAGGGTCATGGGATGTAGGAGCTCTGAAAACTTTCCTGCCTTACTTATCAAATCCAAAGTGGTAAAATCACTGTTGAAAACAGTCTGGAAGACATATAGAAGTTAAAGTTTATAAATACTTATGATGCAATACCTACCAAGCTCACTGTTCTGGTTATGCCCTTGTGAAATGAAAACTTGTACCCATGTTTATAATGACTTTATTCCTGGTCACCAAATTTGAATATAACCCATAATAACTAACCACTAGGGAATAAATGCCAAAATGTGATACATGTGATATAGCTAAATAGTGAAATACTACCCACTGCAGTATATATCTGATGTATATGCATCTGTATATACAAATATATATGATTCTCAAAGTGCAGTATTCAAATTATTTCCATACTTTATAATTATAATTACATGGCAAATAGGGTCAAAAACTATATTGATGGTTGCCAGAGGGTTGAGAGTACCAGTAAGAAGACATGAGGAAAGGTTTGAAGGCAATGGTGCTCTTCTGCATCTCAATGGTGGTGATATTTGCATGTCTATGTATATTTATTTGAATTTTGAGGAACTACGCTGCTCGCTGAAACATGTTTTTTTTATCCTAGAGTTTACAAAGCTGAGACAAGAAGATTTATTCAAGGCATGGGCTCCATAGTGACACCTTACCTCCCCAAAGCCAAAATATATAAATAACAAATAAAATATAGTACTGTAAAAACCAAAGGTTTTCAAGCATGTAACGTACATCTCCAGTGTGAAAGACTGACAAAGGGTGACATGTATGATGCCTACTTAGGGCCTCTTAGTAAAGAAAAGGACATTTGGGTCAGTTGTGGTTTTCTGTAATGGCTTAGTATCTGTTACAAAGAGAAGTTTCTTTGATTAAGAGGAAAGGACTGTCTTTTTCTATGGATATGAGGACAAATATTTAGAGTATAGTTAGGGGTTATGCTGGTTTAGTAAAGTGGTGGATGTAGTGATTCCTCCAAGATCCATGACTTTATTAGCCCTACATAACTGGCAAGGCTTCCCTCTTGTTGAGTAGGCCTTACGCCCAAGTAGAGAGCTGTTGGTTACCAACAATGTATGCATGGAACAACTGTGTACTTAGTTATATTGAGCTTTGCTTATTGTTGTGGTGGTTGATATGTATCATAGATAGGTAGAGCTGTTGATCATTTCCTTTGACAACCAATCAAAATACAAGGTTGTAAAACTGGGTCCCAAGTGGGATGTCTACAACACAACAGCGATACTTAGCTCAGAGATCCTTATGGAAGAGAAGACAGAAAGACAAAAAGGGTTAGTTTGCCTAAATATGACCTGAACAAAGATGATACCAATAGATGTGCTAATATGGATGGGGGAACTATCAGGGGCTCAAGCCTAGTCAAAAAGTACAGGCTACTAAGGAAGGCTGAGAGCAGGAGAAATAGTCTTCCCCAAGGAACAGCATGCTAACTGATTATCTAATGCTACATGTTCAGCCCTGAAAACATATACATACGAATAACATTACATAGACAGAGTGGATTGCATTTATGTATTTAGTAACACACACATACACACACACATAACAACAATTAAAAGAGGAGGCCAAGAATTTTAAAGAGCACTATGTGGAAGGGTTTGCTGGGAAAGGGAAGGGAAAGTAATGTAATTATAATGTAATTATAATGTCCAAAAATTCTTTAATAAAAAATTTTGAAAAGCCCCCCCAAAAGAGGAAAATGAAAAGGAAGGATTCCTAAACCCATGTTTTCATCTTTCATTTTTATTTTCCATAAATATACACACAACACTAGAATCGTCCATGAGCATAATTTAATAAGGTATTGCGTGAAACCAATAATCCTCATGAACACTCCACTGGAAAGTTAACAGAAAATGCATCAGAGACAATTTGAGTAAATCAGGGTGTGTTCTTAATTGCTTTGATGGACATGTTTTTGTGCTTTTAAATTTATCTTGAGACTCCTTGTGTTTCGTGTGTACTGAGGTGAAAAGAAAAGGATAAAAAAATAAGAGTTCAGATAAGACCGTGGACGCACTTTATTCTAAGCATTTCTTTAAAACTTGAGATGCTCTCAATTTGGATTTCTCCCCTAAAATCAGGGACACAACCTGAATCACCCAGCTTACTTTGAGTTCCTCTTTCTCGATTAGACATTGCTGGCTCATCTGTGCTATCACTTGACACCACACACTGTGGGTAGGTTTCTTCTGGATATCACTGGAGATGTTTTCTGAGGGCAACATATGTGTCTTCTCATAGTCCTTCTTTAAATTTAAATCTTAATTTTCACAAGCTTTCAAAGAATTATCTTTTAATATGATATTTTCCAAATAAAACTTGTTTTGTTGCTTCTCTTGCTGATGTTTTCTAGCCCCTCTTTCCCACTGCCCTCAGCATCAGTAGCCTTCTTTGCGCTCTCATGTCCCATGTGACCTTTTGCCCATAACTTACTTTGGTTTTTGCATCTGACAGTCATCCACATCATTTGAACAATGAGTGATGAGGCCACAGAAGTAAGGTATATCCTTAGAATTATCCAGACATCTGCCAAACCAAATGTGCGTGCTCCTGGTTGCAAGGAATCTTTCGATGCTTGACCTATACTCAAGTATGCCCATTTATTTGGATTCTCTTTTTCTATTAGACAAATCACATATACCTTGCAAGTCACCAGACCTTTACTGAAATGGCAAAGTTGTTGGGTACCAAGACAGCATGTATTCTAATTTATCCATCAGTGGCAATGCAGAACACTGTGAAGGACTCCTAATTGGGACATCTCATTAGCTAAATACCACTTAATATCTTAAGTCTCCCAATTTTTCACTATAAAATTGTGGTATAAAAAGGATGAAATTGATAAATTGATAACTTAATGTTCTGAGCATAGTGATTTAGTGACTGGCTGCTTTATTGTGTTTCTAGTTATGGATAGAATGATTTCAATGTTTGTGATTATAATAAATGTCATTAATATTCAGCCCAGAAAACGGACTTTGTCACTTCTTAGTCAAGTGTGGGGGGGCAGTCTAATAATCTTTCTGAGATTTTTATCTCCTTTAAAATAAAAAAGATGAATAAAATAACTCAGAAAGCTGTATTTTTGCTGTTCATTTCTACTTATTTATTCATTTTTATTTGTGCTGGCAACATCATCTTGTGAAGGAACTGGCATGGTTTCTAGTTCTAGTGGATCTCATTAGATATTTATGGGAAAGTTGTCAGGCCCACTCAAGAACACGAATTATTTACTCCAGATTTCTTATCTGTATGGGGTATCGTGCTGTGTGATCCTTCTACAGGAAGCTAGCTTGGTGTCCAAGCCCTCATTTCCCAAGAAAGAGATGTGTTGGCCCTGTGCCCAGACATGGGATGTCAGTAGAAGATCATGTTGAAGCATCTATCTCTATAATGATGAAATGGGGCCTGTCTGTTTCTCTCTACAAAGATCCTGGGACTACTATGGAAGCCCCTGGAGGCTCTTTAATCTCGTAAAGATACCAACCTGAATCCTTGCATAGATGTTCAATTGAAACCTGAGGTTAGGATACAGCACACTTAAAGTTTTAAAGCTCTCTGTGTGGGACTGGACAAAGCTCTTAAACGTTTTATGAACCCCTAGGCAGCTACTTAGAGCAACTGTGGCTCCCAGAGAGCCAGGCACAGCGGTGAGTTGTGAAA
The DNA here is from genome assembly GCA_001685095.1 of Ellobius talpinus. NCBI lineage: Eukaryota > Metazoa > Chordata > Mammalia > Rodentia > Cricetidae > Ellobius > Ellobius talpinus. The sequence goes on from LOJH01014717.1 coordinate 14,206, forward strand.
ACACAGCTTGATAGAATCATTTCGCACCTAGTTTGCAATGGCCTCATGTCTTTTCCTACGACGTTCTTTATATATTTTACTTGATTGTTCATGAAACTTTACCTGGAATCCCCCAGTTACAGTATGAGGTACCCAAGGTCAGATGGTTACTCCAGTGTTTCCTTGTTCATGATCATATACAGATGGTAGAGTGTAACAAAGAAAAAAATCTAATCAATGTCATGTAAATTTATTTTTTGTCTTCATTTGTTAATAAGTGCATTTGATTATTATTAGATTTTCTGATATTAATATATGAGATAACTTAAGTTCAGAAAAGTTAACTGACTTCTCAGAAAACACTTTCTAACAAAGTTTCATTGTCTGATGTCAAAGCTAAGGCTTATGCTACACAGTAAGTCGACACCATTTGGGTTGTGTCAGGAATACCATTTTCTTTCAATTTAAGATATTTTGTTGTAGCTTATTATAGTTTCCAAAAACCAGCATGGGATCCATTGCTTGGACTCATGTGTAGTTGTAGGAGAAAATGCAGGCACGGCATGACAGCCAGTCTACTTGGTATGCTGCACTTCTAAACAAGAAGCATGGCACACTATGTCTGAAGTCAGTAAGCTGACTTCTGAAGCAGCTTGAGTACCTGGCAGCTGGGCTATAGACAAGTCTATACTCTTCACATTTTTATGTGTTTCTTCTGCATCGAGACATTGATGGGATGAGCACTCACTATCCAATTTGAGGTAATGTGCAGTTACAGTTACAGTTGACAGACTTTCACTATACAAGTGATTGCTATCCAGGAAATGAAGTAGATGCTGGTCCCTGAAACTGTCTCTGGAATGGCTTATCTCTGTACTGACCAATGGGTATTGCTGTCTTGACGAGGGAGGGAGTTCCCAGTTAACAACCATATGTAGTAATCTTCATGAAGGTAATTTACTCGACAGCTGGTCCTAAGATGAGATGGCCATCACACTTTCACAGCTTCTTTTTCATTAAATTTTTCCCATAATTCCTAAAATCAGTAGCATTTTCTTACCCATAAAAATTTCTAGAGAGTGTAAGACCCAAATAATGCAAAGGTACCTTTTTTGTTCCACCTTTTGTACAATCACAAAAGTTTAAAGAACTATATTATGAAACTTTGGAAGTTACTAGACTGCTATCACATCAAAAGTGAAATAAATAGATGTAGATGATGTATAAAGGCAGGGTAATTACTATACAGCCTAAAAGAGATGTGTGGAATGGTAGGAGGGAGATGTTTTTCATCAGTAAGGTCAGTTTGTTGAGTACCTATAAAATCAATGAGAGAGAGACAGACAGACAGACAGACAGACAGACAGACAGATGTGGTATGCTCTGCTACAACTGGAAAAATTCTTCCCATCTGGCTTTTACTGCCTGCACCTCAGCTTTGGGTATAGCAAGACAGAAGTCTCAGGTTACCCTTTACTTAGGTATGTTTTCAGGGCATTTGGTGACAGTGAGTAATACAGTAATCAATGTGTTCAGGTCTCCGTCTTTAAAGGCTTCCTGGTCATAATTACCTGATGTGATAATCACTTCAGAGTATTAGTTGTATATAAAGAGACATAAAGGTATAAAATATACAATTTTAATTTTTCCTCTGTGCAATAATAAGTTTGAAAAGACTTTTTGGTCAGTTAAAGTTGTTACCAGTTTGTATAGGGTTAATCAGTTAAAGACAAGATTTACAGAAATCTCTACTGGGGCCATGTAATTAACAAATTTGTTTCCAGAATATGAACCCGAGCACCTCCACCCTCAATTCAATGTCATTTCCATCACACCATGCTGCTTATTTGTCATTCTATAAAGCTCTGTTGGAGGAGTGAATTGGCTTGGAGCTAAGAAATCAAGAGGAGACAAGAGGGATGTGAGGTCATCCAAGCTTTTGAAGTTGAACACTATTGGCCCTGAAACCCATTGAAACAGGGAGTTGCTGGGAATGTATTTATAAAAGTGATGTGGTATTGAAGGTAGAGAATAGGTAGAGTTCTTTTCTGTACACAAGTACAATTTTTAATAGTACATTTTTATGTATTTCCAAAAATTAATTCTCTCAGAAATGAGGACATGCTTCGATTCATTTACATTTACAGACCTAAAGTTTGGTACTCCCTAATCCATAAAGGAAGTTTGAACACCTAGATAATAAACCTTTTAGTGCTTGCAAGATGCAAACAGGAAAAATGAGAGAAATAGCTGGGAGTTAGGGAGACAGTCTAATTCTTTTTCTCTGTGTTGCTCATGCACACATTTGTTGAATGAATCATTTGGCTCCTCGATGAAAAGAGCTTGGGAAAGATGTCTACACTCAAAGATGGGCCAGTTCTGTGATCACCTCTTTTCACCTTGTAAGGAAAAATTGCTTTGGCACCTCATTGAGAATGCAATGCTACTCTTCAAGGACAAACTGACAGGTCACTAAGGGGAGAACGTTGACTTTTTGGCACAGTTGCTGCAGAGCTTAAGTATTCAAAAGGAGGTGGTTGAATAAGTTATTTGACATCTTTATCCACAGACTAGAAGTGGTCCAGAAACCATGGGGATTAACTTTGCAGCACTATATTTTACATTTGAATTTGATAATTTAATTTTTTCTTTCCGACATGAGAAGTGCTATCAAAAACTTTAAAGGAACCTTGGGCATGTGGGATTCCCCTCTGTATGCTGTGAATACCATTGGTTAATAATGAAACTGCTTTGAGCCTATAGCAGAACAGGGCAAAACAGAGCAAGGAGGGAAAAACTAAACTAAATGCTGGGAGGAAGAAGGCAGAGTCAGAGAGAAGCCATGGAATCTCTCTCGAAGTCACAGAGATCCACCTGCCTCTGCACCCCAAGTACTGAGATTACAAGCTTGCATGGCCACCATGACCGGCACATTCTTTATTTTATATTAAAATTTACTATAGGGTACAGAGTACAGTGAACACTTCAGGATAGATTAAATGATAGAAATGTCAACATTGAAATGCTTTCAAGTTGAAAAGACATATCAGAGATTATCCTGTTTAAATCTCTAAATTTCCATGATTGTATAAATGTCCAAGAAGCATATGTGACATGTGTAGAATTGTATAGTCAAAGGCAGAACTCTTTCTTGTAGCTAGGGAGCAGAGTGTTGGTCATTTTTATTTTTTTATTGTATTTATGAGCTATTTATTTTTTCTCATCTCCCCTTCCTTCCCCCCACTCCTTTTCTACCCTCTCCCATGGTACCCATGATCTCAATTTATTCAGAAAATCTTGTCTTTTTCTACTTCCCTTATAGAATAGATCCATGTATGTCTGTCTTAGGGTCCTCTTTGTTGTCTAGGTTCTCTAGGGTTGTGAATTGTAGGTTAATTTTTCTTTGCTTTATGTCTAAAATCAACTTATGAGTAAGTACATATTATATTTATCTTTCTAGGTCTGGGTTACCTCACTTAAAATGATGTTGTCTAGATCCATCCATTTACCCATACATTTCATGATGTCATTATTTTTCTCTGCTGTGTAGTAGTCCATTGTGTAAATGTACCACAT